>CAUYQV010038333.1:0-14432 GCA_963574575.1 Galagoides demidoff | reverse complement strand
AGAACACACAAAGCACTAATCATTAAGAACAAATCAAATGAATGAGAAATCAAGTTTCATTAAAGTTAAGATATTCTGGCCATGCAAACATAATTAAAAGTGAAAATGCATGCCACAGAGAGAAAGAAATCTGATAAGAGCTCATATTCAGAAAGCATACAGAATTCTTACAAATCACTAAGAGACAGATACCCCAATTTTTAGTGAGCATAATTCTTAAAGCAGTACCCCCAAAATGGGATATTGTGTTATTCATTTGATGTAGATATCAGTTTAGTCAAAGGCATAAAGGGGTCCTCTAATTTTTTAAACAGGGGGCCGGTTCACTGTCTCTCAGACCGTTGGAGGGCCAGACTGCGGGCCTGGGGATGAGTCGGCTGCTAAGCAGGACAGGCAGCAGTGGCAAAAACACCTGGTGGGCCGGATAAATGTCCTAGGTGGGCTGCATGAGGCCCACGGGCCGTAGTTCAAGGACGCCTGGATACAGTTATCAAGGAAGTTGAAGTTAAAAGTGATGAGATTCTTCCCATTAATTATAATGGCTAAAATTAAAAACTATTTTTTGCAAGTGTTGGTAAAAATATAGAGCAACCGAAATTTTTATATGTGGTAATCTGTAGTATAAACTGGTCAAACTACTTTCTTTGAAAAACTGCCAGTAGTGAATAAAGCTAAAGATAAGCTCTCTTATCACCCAGCAATTCCACTTGCCAGGGATATAGCCAAGAAAAATGAGGACATTGTACAACAAATAATATGTTCAAGAACGTTCATGACTTCTGTACTTATTATAACAAAATGCTATGAACAATAAAAATAAATATCAAAAATAAATAAAAACATAAATTGTGACATATGAGAAATAGGATGCTATATACAAGTTTTTAAAAGCCTCCTACTGCATGCAACAAGCCAGATACAAAGAGGCCTTAATGCATGATTCTATTTATAGGAAGTTCAAGAATGGCAAAATTAATTGACGGTGATAAATGTCGAAACAGTGGTTATCTCTGCAGGGGACTAGGGATGTTATTGAGTGAGAAAATGTCCAAAGGAGCTTTATGTGGTGCTGTAAATGTCCCATATCCTGATGTGAGAGACAGTTATATGGTGTATACATATCTAAAAAGTCATCAAACTGTATTCTTAAAGTTTAGGACATTATATATGTGATGCCTAAATAAAAATAAATAGAACATGAAAAAAATCATTTTTAAAAATTTCTTAATAATGTTAGCTGTGTTTTAAAAGTTAACAACTAACATAGGGCCAGGGAGGTTCCATCTCAGTTAAATTAAAATATGCCCTAAACAAAAATCTGTAAAATACTGGCACTGCAAGCAGTCAAATTAACTCAAGCCCTGATAGTCCAAGAAGGCCCTTTCTCCAGAAGCCAAGTGAAGCTACAGTAACAACAGAAGAATCCCATACTCACTTTGTCAGCAAACACTAGGTCTAAATAGGTTTTCTCCTCAACTACAGCTGAGTAAACTGAAGAATATGGAAAAGAAAGTTTAAAAATACAGTACAAGAAACAGAGGGCATCACCCAAGAGTTTCAGAGCCAGGATGTACTACAAATGGATTTATTACAGGAAACTCTGGGCAACCTTGTGAATGGCATCTAAGAAGAATATGGAAAAGAAAGTTTAAAAATACAGTACGAAAAAGGAAAGAAGAAAGAAATGAAGGGAAGGAAATAAGAAGGGAGAGACAAAGGAGGAAGAAGGAGGGAAAAGAGGAAGGGAGGTGGGGAGGGGGGAACTTACGGCACCTTCCCCATGCTACGGGAATTTGTCTTGAATATAACAAGTAGTCTTTTTATTTTTTATTTTTGAAGTAGTCTCCTTAATTTTATGTTATAGCTCTTACCAAATAATGTTTCTCAACTGTCTTGTTTAAAAATACTGTCCCTGTTCTCCAAAATCCTGTGAGTAAAATTAAGAAAATACTAGAAGATTTTTCAAATGACCTTCCTTTCACTATCTGATAGTACAGAACAAAATAACGGCTCCTCAAATAGGGAGACAGTCACTAAATTTCACTGTGTGGCTTGTGCCCATAGCTCAGTGAGTAGGGTGCCAGCCATGTACACCGAGGATGGCAGGTTGGAGCCCAGCCCGGGACCTACTAAACAACTATGACAAACTGCAACCAAAAAATAGCCAGGTGTTGTGGCGGGTACCTATAGTCCCAGCTACTTGGAAGGCTGAGGCAAGAGAACCGCTTAAGCCCAAGAGTTTCAGGTTGCTGTGAGCTGTGACACTATGGCACTCTACTAAGGGTGACATAATGAGACTCTGTCTTAAATAAATAAATTTCACTGTGCCTTTATTCCTGATTGGAAAAAAATTTCCTACATTCTTAACAGGATGAGATGAAGAATTGACTGAGTGTTATAATGGGCTCAGAGATATATATTCATAAAAAAAGGAAAAGATTAAGGAGTGAACTCTGAGAAACTTTAAAGAATACCTGATGTCAAACAAATGTTTAAAGTTAACAGGTCCACAATAAGAACACATTGAGGTGACAATTTAAAGAAGTGGGTCCTTATTAACCAGCTGGATGAAAGTATTTCAAATTGTATATAGAAACAGCACACTGTACCCCATGATAGTATTAATGTACACAGCTATGATTTAATAAAAAAAAATAAAGAAGTGGATCCTAAAAGTAATTTAAAATACTACATTTGTTTATGTGAAAGGTAATTATGAAACTGGGTGATTGCCAATAGTTTACAACCCAAAATGTATTTTAAAATATTCAACTAGAATAATTGCATGGCAGAGAGTTGAAGGACATAAAATACACTGTTATCAAAACTAAAGCATAATCAGAAATTCAATTTTGGTGCCTAAGCAATCTGTGATGGACCATGAGCAACATTTGGCATTCATGAAGAAATTAGGCTGCTGCAGAAATAAAGGAACCTATTTGGGAAGTCCTTCTCTCTTTTTCTTTTTTCTTCCATAAGAAAACCATCTATGTTTCTTTATAGAAGTTGATAACATCATCATGTCTGCTCCTAATGATGAATGCTTTGTGGCCAAAGGCAGATGTAGAAAGTGCTGAACAAAAGAATAACTCACCATATTAAAGAAAATGTTGATCTTTCAAAAGCCAAAGCAATTGTGACATTGAACATTTACCAGTATCACTTTACCAGACTTTACGGTATACTACGAGGCCATAGTAACCAAAACAGCATGATACTGGCACAAAAACAGAGACATAAACCTACGGATCATAACAAAGAACCCGGAGATGAAACCATCATCATATTCTCATCTTATGTTTGATAAAGCAGACAAAACATACAGAGGGGGCGGAGGGATCCCTATTCAATTAACGGTGCTGGGAAAGCTGGGTAGTCACATGTAAAACACTGAAACAGGATACGCATCTCTCTCCGCTCACCAAAATTAATTCATGATGTATAAAAGACATAAGCCTAGTCATGAAAGCTGTAAGAATTCTAGAAAAAAAGATTAGAAAAACTCGTATAGATATCAGTCTAGGTGAAGAATTTATAAAGTAGAATTTAATGGCAAGCACAGCAACAACAAAAATAAATAAATAGGACCTGATCAAATTAAAACATCCCTGCATAGTAAGGACACTATCAACAGAGTAAACAGACTTAAAGAATGGGAAAAAAATATTTGCAATGTAAATATTCGATAAAGGGCTGATAACTAGAATATACAAAGAACTCAAGCAAATTAGCAAGGAAAAAATCAAACAACCCCATTAATAAGTGGGCAAAAGACGGAACAGAAACTTTTCAAACGAAGACAACCTAATGGCCAAGAAGCACATGAAGAAATGCTCAAAATCTCTTATCATCAGGGAACTTCAAATCAAAATCACAGTGAGATATCATCTAACACCAGTGAGAATGGCTCATATCAAAAAATCCCCAAACAACAGCTGCTGGTGTGGATGCAGAGACAAAGGAGCACTCATTCACTGCAGGTAGAACTGCAATCTCCTGCAACCTTTATGGAAAACAGTCTAGAGATATCTTAAAGAAATAAAGATAGACCCACCTTTCAATCCAGCAATCCCACTATTAGGTATTTACCCAAAGGATAAAAAGACATTTTATATAAAAGACACTTACACTTGAAAGTTTATAGCAGTACAATTCATAATTTCAAAGATATGACAACAACCTAAGTGCCCATTAATACAGGAGTAGATTAATAAATTTGGTGTATGTATACCATATAAAACTATGCAGCCATAAAAAAGGTGAGCTGGGGTGGTTCCTGTAGCTCAAAGGAGTAGGGTGCTGGCACCATATGTCAGAGGTGGCAGGTTCAAACCCAGCCCTGGCCAAAAACTGCAAAAAAAAAAAAAAGGTGAGCTAGTATGTTTTATAACAATCTGGATGGAATTGGAGACCATTCTCCTATTCCATTCTTGAAAATATTCTTCTTAACAAATATCCCAAGAATGGAAAAAAAACGTATCCAACGTACTCAGCCCTACTATGAAACTAATTTATAACTTTCATAGGAAAGCTATAACCCAATTTTAGCCTAAGAATATGGGAAGAGGGGAGGGAGAGGGGAGGGCAGGGGGTAGGGTGAGTGGAGGGAGGGTGATTGGTGGGACCACACTTATGGTTCTTCCTATAAGGGTACATGTGAATCTCTCTAAATGTAGAATATAAATGTCTTAACATAATAACTAAGAAAAAGACATGAAGTCTTTGTTAACCAGTTGGATGAAAGTATTTCAAATTGTAAATAAAAACAGCACACTGTACCCCATGATAGTATTAATGTACACTGCTAGGATTTAATTTAAAAAAAATTTTTAAAAAGAATGCAAAAACAAACGCCACATGTATGTGTTCAATACTAAATTGAAACTAGTCTACCAATACTTATGTACATACACAGAGGTAAAATTCAAAGAAAATCAAGTAGTTGGAGGGGGCAGGAGAGGAAGGGTAAAATCACACCTGACTAATCCAATGCCTATATTCTAGATTAAGACTATACATATAAAGTTGACTTAAATTTTTCAGAAAGAAATTATGTAACAAAAATGTGTGTACCCTTGTAATAATCTGAAATTTTTTAAAAATCAAGCAGACTGCCTTATCAGATTTAAAAACGTATTAAAAACACTACAAAAAATAAGACAATCTAGTATGGAACAGATATTATATTATAAGTGGACTAACAGAACACAATGGGGAACTCCAATGCTAGCACATTCATTTATGGAAACTTGATATTAATATACCATGGACATGTCATGGCAGATAAATGGGCATGAATGGACAATTCAATAAATGAGCCCAGTAATTATACATGGAAAATAAAATAACATTTTTGTTGTCCTTCTCAGATAAGGATTAATTCTAAAAAAGAAAAAAAAATACACACAATATGAAGAAGAAAGGTTATTACATAAATCAGTGGCAGACATTATTAAGATGAATCCTGTTACACAAGCTTAATGTCTTATTGGAAGTCTTTTTGATTTGATTAATCTAATTTTAAATGATATTGAATTTTTGTTCTACTGAATTCTGTACGCTTTCTACTTGGCCACATTTTCTTGATCTATAACTTATTTGTTGTATGTGCCAAATAATAATATTACTATACTTTCTGAAAGTTTATATTAAATAGTAGAATAAAAATTAAAAGATGCTTTAAATATGTCTTAGAAAAAAATTTTGGAAAGTGAATATTAAAGTGTTAAAAATGGCTATGTTTGTGTTGTAGAAAATGATGTTATTTTTATTTTTGTTTATGTTGTCTTATATTTTTCTATGAAAACATTTGTATAAAAATATATGCTTCTGACTTTGCACAAATACAAATTTGCTCTGTCTCAGTTTATAATGTATTTGGGAAGTATTTGCTGTCATAGACTACTTTTTGTAAATTTTTCATACAAATCATCCTATGTCATAAATATTGAAAGAAATTATTAGAATAAAATTCAGCAATGAAAAAATATAAATTTATGATAGTAATAAAAACTGCTGCGTTTCTGGACACTATTCAAAGCACCAACACAAGTTCCAAGATCCCAGGTTCTGGATGTTCCCCAGGGCAGCTAAACATCTTAATGCAACTTCTAGCTGTCACTATAAAGTCCCTTTAAATTGGCGATTAATAAGAAAATGACATTGTCCAAGCTGACGCAAAAAGAAAGAAAACATCGGATTTATACATTGCAATTTTTTTAAGTAATGAAGTACTACAGAAGCAAAGGCATCCTTCAGTGTATTAGTTTTCTATTATTGCTATATTATTAAAAATTGTATGGCTCGCAACACCACAGAAATCAGACATGGGTCTCACTGGGCTAAAATCAACATATTGGCAGTGGTGGTCATTTTAGAAACTCTAGGGAATAATTTATTTTCTTACCTTTTTCAGGTTTGAAAGCTGCCTACATTCTTTGGTTCATAGTAAGCTTCTGTTATCAAAGCCACAATGGCTGGTAAAGTCTTTTTTACATTCTATCACTCTGATACTGACTCTCCTGTCTCTCCCTTTCACTTTTAAAGACCTTTATGATAATGTTGGGCCCAATTGGACATTCTCGGGTAATTCCTTTGGTAAGGTCAGTAGATTAGCAACCTCAGTCTCATCTGCAAACTTAATTCCCTTTTGCCATGTAATGTGACATATTCAGAGGTTCTGGGGATTAGAATTTGGACATAATTGATATTTGGGAGCTGATTATTCTGCCTACCACACTCAGGATTCATCCATGATTCAAATCCCCTCACCCTTTTCATATCAAGATGTAAAGAATATCCTGAATTTTGTGTTTCCAAACGCTTAGCTTTTGATCTATTCTCTATTTGGTTTGGATTATTTTGGAAGAATTTTTAATGTATTGTCAATAGTCTATTTACTTACGTAGTCTTTTGTACTCTGGGTTCATCTCTCCCTCCCTACCCACTTGGCAATTGCTCCTTCCCACCCCTCACTTCATGTCTAAATACAAGTCTCCCGATTGCATTTGGTAACTTCATTCTCTTGGTGAGATTGAAATTACCACAGATTCCATCATATACATTTGAAATTCTTTTATTATTTTATCCTGAAGTAATATGTATGCTAATCTTCCCTATTGGACAATAATCTTTTTTTTTAATGAACATTGTTTTGTTCTCTTTTAACTTCCCATCCAAGGCCATAATGTCAAGCAGTAAATTTAGTTTCATCTGCCCCATCCTTCCCTCCCATGTGAGCAGAGAACTTTTAGTCCCCATTATCCTAAAGATACCACACTCCTGCCCGCCACCTTCTGTGCTAGATAAAGAGAACAGTCCCACTCAACTTGTAACTTTTCTATTCAATTTTCTGGTTCTCACAGTATTGATCTTATGTTTGAACCCTGCTAGGTCTACTTGGTTTTCCACTGTTATACATTATTTCCATGACTACAGTTTTGATACGGAAGGAACATATGATATCCTGACTCATGCACCTATTTGATTTATTTTCACACAGAATATTCTCATAAGATACCTTCATTTTTTATTCTATAAAATAAGGAATCAAATATAAAGCATAAAAGATTATATTATCCTGTGTGGAATAATGCTAATGAGGTTTTTTCTTAAAAAGAAATAAGACATTCAAATCACTAATTTTTAGAATTTCTGAGTTTTTTTTAACCTTCCTTCATACAACACTGACTTCTGAGTTTTTTAATAAACTGAGCATCGTGTTAAAAATGCAAAATCCTGGGCATTTTTTAAATCTAATTTTTTTTTTGAGACAGAGTCTCATAATGTTGCCCTCGGTTGAGCACTACGGCATCACAGTTCACAGCAATTTCAAACTCTTGGGCTTAAGCGATTCTCTTGCCTCATCCTCCCAAATACCTGGAACTATAGGCACCTGCCACAATGCCCAGCTACTGGGCTTTAACTTTTAAAGATTCTGATTTTTAAGTCTAGCATTAAAACATTGAAGGGTGAAATAATTTTAGTACACACTTGATAACATATTCTATAAAAATTATTTTTAAATGACTATAAGTTGAACTTCATCTGTATTTTTTTTTTTTATTGTTGGGGATTCATTGAGGATACAAAGAACCAGGTTACATTGATTGCATTTGTTAGGTAAAGTCCCTCTTATAATTGTGTTGTAATGACTATTTTATAAAAAGCAACCTGTTCCAAACTTACATGACTTATGGAAAAATGTGAGTAAAAGATCATTCATCTTGGAAGAATCTTTCGGTCCTTTTACTCTCAGAATTTCTAGTTTCCTTTTAGTTTGTTTAAACACACCTCAATAAATTTCACTTAAGAATAAATTACGTTTAACAAAATTATGATGAGAGAGGTTTTCACTCTCATTGTGATTAAAAATGGATCATTTTTTACTTCTTAAGTCAAACAAGGCATTTTTTTAATAATGGCTACTTTTGAATGTTTCAGTAAAGGTAAAAACAGCCCCTTTCCCAAAGATGAGTAAGTTGTCTTTTATATTTTGAATTACTTGATTTAAAAGTAAAAATTTTGTATAATAAGGATAGAAATCGGAGGGGTTGGAAGAGGCACAGTGAAATAAATTTCAGTTTAAAGGTCATTGATTTAGGTCAGAGCAATGAGAGAAACAGTAATAAATGCTAAGCTATGTCAAAAAAGTCAAAGTGACTGACTAATTAATGCACACCCTTCTTATCCCAGCCTCACATTTAGTACAGCTATGCAGTTTAGTACCTTAGTACCACCAAAGCCAATTACCAAAGCTAATTTCATGCATGGACAGCACAGACTTTCATCTTCTTTCTTCTTCCTCCTCCCTATTTAAGCCAGGGAAAATATATTTCTACATCAACCCACATCCAAATTTATAAGGAGCACAAAGACAAGGCTCCATATTCTAGAATGTTTAGCTATTACTGTGCCTCCTTGTTAACCAAGCCAACCTGGGTGAAAGGTGTGGTTGTTTACTGTGGGCGTCTCACAATGACAGCAGAGGAATTTCATAAATGAGATTAAAATTTCTTCACCTCCAAATAAAGCCTACCTGAGGTAAAAAGATGCTATAAGAGTACAAACATCAGAATGTTTGGGATTAAAATAACTTCACAAAAGAGAAATTAGGAGAACCTCCTCTAACATATTTATTAGGGCACTATTACATTTAACTATGCAGGATTAATAAGGCAGAAAATAATTATTTCTCTGATCCCAGTGAAATATATGACCATCCCTCATTTTAAGCCTCATGCAGGAGGCTTAAAAAAAGAGAGAGAGGTTCTCACTACAAAAATTTTATTGCTTTATGAATTTTTTAATTACCTTGATTCCTTTCCAAGATGAAGACAACTACTTGGCAATTTTTAACTGCAGAAGATATATCATGGCCATCTAGAAAAAAGGTAGTGATGTGTCTAGCTTTTCTAAACAGAAAGCAAGATGATTACTGACTCAAATTTAGACATACGGGTTGTCGAGTTTCTAAAAACACTACATTACACTCAAAGTTGATAAGTTCTTTCCTTTAGAGATTCTTACTGATTTTAGAGATTAAAAATTATGTAGAGTGATTAAATTAAAAGATGGTGGTTCAAGACATGCTTTTAAATTCTGAGTCAAACAATGACTCCCAGCCAATTAGTAAAACCAAGAATTAAGGAAGGCACATTTCAGACTTTAAAGCACATTCTTTTCTCATTCCACCATGCTGCCTGGGATGGCCGTCTTCCATCTTTCAAGTTCAATTTTTAAATTTTTCCATAGCAAATAAAATGCTTCTTGACATATATGCTAGAAATATTTGCAACTATTGTGTACTCACAATAATTAAATTTATCTTAAATGCTGCCTCTTTGCTGAAGTCTTCTCTGACTCATATGGCTAGAAGTAATCTCTCCTTCATATAAAAGACAACAGCAATCTTTCTATCCCTTATCTCTTTCCATAGAATCAAAATTTATTAAACTAGAATTATAGTCATTTGAGATAAATGACAGTACCTCCTACCAAAATGTAATTTTTCTTGGTGTAGGCTATTTGGCATATATTTTAAAACATTCAAAGACTTAAAGACTCTACCCATGATTGGTGGGTGCCTAATTAATGTTTTTGAAAAAATTAATTAAGATATTAATGATGTTTAACTCTTCTATAAAATAATTGAGTTAATAAATCATTGATCTAAATACTATAAAGTTTATTAGCCATATTTAGAATAAGGCTCACAATTCTGGCACTAGTTAAATAACAAATGTGTAAGCTAATAAAGTTTTCATTATTTTTCATGTAAGATGTTGCTGTACTAGTTCTTACTGAAACCAGGATTATGTTGATTGCCATTTAATTTTATGATTCTACTTTCATCTAATCATTGCATACCATTACTTCCTTTATCTTGATTCAGTAATTCAGGGCAATAATTAACTCCTTATGTAAGCTATCTATTAATATATCCTATAAAATTTTATATGTAAGTAATCTTCCATCCCTCCCATTAAAAATTTGACAGATGCAGCAGGAATAAAATTATAGACATAGTTGAACTCAATAACATTATAAATCAAAGAAATAAAATGGAAATCTATAAACAACTTTATCCAACAATAGGAGAATATGTACTTTTTAAGCTCACCTGGGACATTTGCGAAGACAGACCATGTTTGGGTCCATAAAACATACTTTAAGAAATTTGAAAAAAATAGAGATCATGCAATGTCTGTTCTTACACCATAATGCAATTAAACTTGAAGTCAGTAGCAGAAGAATATTTGGAAAGTCCTTCCCCACCTCCATTGCTTCTCAGATTTTTGGCTAAAACAAGCATGGGAAATCCCAAAATACTTAGAGATTAAGCAATATGCTTCTTAGTAACAAGTGGACCAAAAAAGAAATCGCTAAAGACATTTTTAAATATATTGAACTAGATAAAAATTCAAACACAAGTTTTCAAAATTTGGGGGTACAGTAAAAGCAGTGCTTAGAAGAAAACTTACAGCATTGAATGGATGTATGTAGTATTGGAAAAGAAGAACTAAAACCAATCACCTGAGTTTCCACCATGGAAAGCTAGAAAAAGAAGAGAAAACTAAGTCCAAAAAGATCAAGATAAAGAAATAATAAAAATTAGACAGAAATCTATAAAATTGAAGGCAATAAATCAATAGAGAAAAATCAACAAATCCCAGAAGTTGGGTCTTTGGGGAAAAAAAAAATCAATAAAACTAATAAGCCTCTAGACAGGCTAATTAACAAAACAAAGGAGAGGACAGAAATTACTAATAGCAGAAATGAAAGAGGAGATATCACTACAGATGCTGTGGATGTCAAAAGGATAATAGAAGACTACTTTGAAAAATTCTGTGCTCACAACTAGGATAACCTAGATGAAATGTACCAATTCCTTAAAAGAGAAACCTTGTCAAAACTTATATGAGATAAAATTGACAATTGGAATACTTTTGTCTCCATTAAGAAAACTGAATCAATAATTAATAACCTTCCAATAGAGAGCCCAGGCCAAGATAGGTTCACTGGTGAATTCTACCGAATATTTAATGAAGAATTTATGCCAATTCTCTATATTCTCTTTAAGAAAATAGAAGCAGAGGGAATACTCCTAATGCATTCTATGATGCTAACATTACGCTAATATCAAAACCAGACAAGAGAAGAAAACTAAAGGCCAGTAACTCCAAAGAACATAAATGCAGAAATCCTCAGT
Organism: Galagoides demidoff; assembly: GCA_963574575.1. NCBI lineage: Eukaryota > Metazoa > Chordata > Mammalia > Primates > Galagidae > Galagoides > Galagoides demidoff. The sequence continues at coordinate 2,722 of CAUYQV010038333.1, read as the reverse complement.
AAAATATTATCAAATTAAATCCAATAATCTACAAAAATAATTATACACCATCACCAAGTCAGATTTATTCCAGGCATCTCGGAGTGGTTCAACATTTGAAAATCAATTAATACAATGCATCACATCAAAAGAAGAAAAAGAAGTTATAGAAGAAAACTCATATGATCAAATTAATACATGCAGAAAAAGCATTTGACATTTATACCTACCTTACACAGTAGCTTTCCCACTAAGATCAGAAACAAGGTAAGGATTTTCCCTCTTAGCACTGCATTTCAGCAAAATACTAGAAATAGTATCTAAGGCAATGAGACAGGGACAAAAATGTATACAGATTAGAAAGAAAAAATAAAACTGGCTTTGTTCACAGATATAATGTTTGCATAAAAATGTGAAAGAACTGACAAAAACATTACTGGAACTAACCAGTGATTGTAGCAGGGTTGCAGGATTCAGGTTAATGCATAAAGGTCAATCAATTCCCTACAGACTAGCAACTGGAACAAGTGAAATTTGAAATTAAAAACCCAATACTACGTTACATTTTTACTCGAAAAAATGTAATATTTATGTATAAAAAACAAAAATTATATAAGATTTATATGAGAAAATTATAAAATTCTGTTAAATCAAAGTACTAAATAAATGGAGAGATAGTTATTACATGATGATCAATAGGAAACCTCAATATTGTGAAGATGTCAGTTACTCTCAACTATCTCTCTAGATTCAATACAATCCAAATCAAAATCCCAACAAGTTATTTTTTAGATATTAACTAATTTATCCTAAGGTTTACATAGAAAGACAAAAGGTCCAGAATAGCCAATGCAGTATTGGAGGAAAAGAACAAAATTGAAGAATTGACACTACTTAACTTCAAGACTTACTTACTATAAAGCTACAGTAATCAAGACAGGAGGTAGTATGAAAAAAAAAAAAAAAGATGAACAGATCAATGGAACCAAAGGAGGAGTTAGAAACAGACACACATAACCATGATCCACTCATCTCTGACAAAGGAGCAAAGGCAAAGTAATGAAGAAAAGTCTATCTTTTTAACAAATAGCTCTAGAACAACTGTATATCCTCCCCCCCAAAAAAAGTGAAACTAGGTACAAATCTTACACCTTTCACAAAAATTAACTGAAAATTGATCACAGACCAAACAAAAAGCAAAAGTATAAAGGTCTTAGAAGATAACATGGGAAAAAATGTAGATGACCTTGGATTTGGCATTGATGTTTATAGTTGTAACACCAAAGGCATGATCCATGAAAAGGAACTGAAAAGCTGGACCTCGTTGAAATAAAAATATCTGCTCTGTGAAAGACACTGTCAAGAGAATAAAAAGATAAGCCACAGACTAAGAGAAAATATTTGCAAAACACATATTAGAAAAGGGATTATTATACAAAATATACAAAGAATTCTTAGCTTTCAACAGTAAGAATGTGGAGAAGGCAAGTAAAAATATGTGAAAGACCACAACAGACAATTCCCAAAGAAAATATACAGGAGATGAATTAGAATATAAATGATGTCCCACATCATATGTCATCAGGGAAAAGAAAATTTAAACAATTAGATATCATTACACACCTTCAAGGGTAGCCAAAATCCACAATACTTACTGACAAGTGTTCAAATGCTGGTGGGGATTTAAGAAAACCAAGAAACTCTCATTCACCAGTGAGTGGAATGTGAAATTGTACAGCCATTTTGGAAGATAGTGTGGTGGCTTCTTACAAAATTAAACATCCTCTACCTATGATGGGCAGATATGTTCCTTGGTTTTTATCCAGAGGAGCTGGAAACTTAAGTTCACATGAAAACCTGCATATGGATGTCTATGATGGCTTTGTTAAAAATTGCCAAAACCTGGAAGCAACCAAGATGTTCCTCAGTAGGTGAATGGATAAATAAGCTATCCCTTTCAGGTCAGAGAAATGCCTGGCTATTTTTTTGGTTGCAGTTGTCATTGTTGTTTTAGCTGGCCCAGGCCAGGTTCAAACCTGCCAGCCTAGGTGTATATGGCTGGAGCCCAACCTACTGAGCTATAGGCAGTGCCCAACCTGAATATTTTTGTTTATAATTATTCAAATATTTATAAGTTCTGCAATTTTCTACATGTATATTATACTTCAACTAAAAGTATAAATTAAAATTCCTATGCTAAAATCTAACTACTATTCAACTTAACTGATTTTTAAATTGAAGTAATTGGGCATGACTTGTTATAGTAAAGTCATTCAAGTAGATAGAAGTGGTCAACATATTGGCAGTAAAAGCATATAAATTGTCTATTTCATAATCATTGTCTTTGGTAATAATTGGTTTCTCCTTTTCATTAATTGGCAAATAATGGTAAATGGTAAGTTTACAAATTCATAACTTCTATAGTCTACTTTTCCTGCCTTTTTAGAAAGTATTTGTGGTTTATCTGATGCCTTCTTCATTTATTAAAGACCAGAGACAATTCAAAGAATAGATTCCAATGTAATTTTTTAAAATACAAGACTCGGCTCGGCGCCTATGGTTCAATCAGCTAAGGCGCCAGCCACGTACACCTAAGGTGGCGGGTTTGAATCCCCAGCCCGGGCCCGCCAAACAACAATGATGGCTGCAACCAAAAAATGGCCGGGCGTTGTGGCGGGCGCTTGTGGTCCCAGCTACTTGGGAGGCAGAGGCAGGAGACTCGCTTGAGCCCAGGAGTTGGAGG
>CAUYQV010038329.1:0-12881 GCA_963574575.1 Galagoides demidoff | reverse complement strand
AGACATCTGGAGAACACTTAGAGAACTAAAAATAGACCTGCCATTTGATCCTATAATTCCTCTATTAGGTATATATCCAGAAGACCAAAAATCACACTACAATAAAGATATTTGTATCAGAATGTTCATTGCAACCCAATTCATAATTGCTAAATCATGAATTGCCCAACAGCCCATCTATACATGAATGGATCAATAAATAGTGGTATATGTACACCATGGAATACTATACAGCCATTAAGAAAGATAGAGACTTTACCTCCTTCATGTTTACATGGATGGCACTGGAAACTATTCTTCTTAGAAAAGTATCTCAAGAATGGAAGAAAAAGTATCCAATGTACTCAGCCCTACTATGAAACTAATTTATAGCTGTCATAGGAAAGCTATAACCCAGTTTTAGCCCAGGAATATGGGGAGAGGGGAGAGGGAGAGTAGGGAAGGGGGGAGGGTGGGAGAGGGAGGGTGATTGGTGGGATCATGCCTATGGTTCATCCTATGAGGGTACATGTGAATCTCTCTAACTGTAGAATATAAATGTCTTAACACAGTAACTAAGAAAAAGACATGAAGGCTATGTTAACCAGTTAGATGAAAGTATTTCAAATTGTATACAGAAACAGTACACTGTACCCCATGATGGTATTAATGTACACTGCTATGATTTAATTTAAAAAAGGATAATAAAAATAAAACAATAAATAAAATAAAATAAAACATGAAACCATAAATATTTTAGAAGAAAATGTAAGAAAAACTCTTCTAGCTATTGGCCTAGGCAAGGAACTTATGATTAAAGCTTCAAAGGCAAGTATATCAACTACAAAAATAAATCAGTAGGACTTAATTTTAAAAAAAGAAATTATGCACAGTAGAGAAAATAACAAACAGGATGAATAGACAACCTACAGAATGTGAGAAAACATTTGCCAAATACACATTCAACAAAGGACTGGTATCCAGGATCTTCAAAGAACCCAAACAAATAAGAAAAAAAGCAAAGACAGAAAAAATAAACACCCCATCAAAAAGTCGGCAAATAACATGAACAGAAGCTTCTCAAAACAAGATAGACAAATAGTCAACAAACATGAAAAATGCTCAACATCGCTAATTATCAGGGAAATGTAAATTAACACTTCAATGAGATGCCATCTTATCCTTTTTATAATAGCTACTATTAAAAAGTCAAGAAATAGGAAATACTGGTGAGGATGCAGAGAGAAAGGAATGCTTATACACTGTTAGTGGTACTACAAATTAATACAACCTATATGGAAAACAGTATAGATATTCATCATTGAAATAAATATAGACCTGCCATTTGATCCAGCCATCCCACTGATGGATATCTATCCAAATGAGATGAAAGGACCTTATCAAAAGACAGCTGCACCTAAATGCTTATCATAGCATAATTCACATATGCATAGATGTGGAATCAACCTAAATATTCTTTTAATTCATGAGCGTATAAAGAAAGTGTGGTAAATACATACCATTGAGTACTACCATGTTTCCCCCAAAATAAGACCCAGTCTTATATTTATTTTTTCTCAAGAAGACACACTCGAGCTTATTTTCAAGGGATGTCTTATTTTTATTAAGTATAATACAACAATCTACATTTATTCAAATACAGTTAAGTCATCTTCTTCCAGAACCTGACGGGGGAGCCAACTTTGTTGGTGGGGTTGGGCCAGTGATGTGTGAACTCCTTTCCCCTAGCCATTCACACATGCCCAATAGGATGCCTGCAACTGCAGTTACCTCATGCACACCCGTGCAAGTGCAAACTGCTCGGAGAAAAGAGCTGTGGCAGGTAAAAGCTATTCCAGTCTTCCTTACCACTCTGCACCAAAATACATGGCATGGCTATGCAGTGTATCTAGACCCATCACTAGGTCTTATTATCAGGGTAGGGCTTATATTTAACAAATGCATAGAAATCCTGCTAGAGCTTATTTTTTGGGTCGGTCTTATTTGGGGGGAAACAGGGTACTCAGCCGTTAAAAGAAATGAAATAATGTTATTTTCAGCAATGTGGAGAGAACTGGATACCATTTTCTTAAATTAATTACCTCAGGAATGCAAAACTAAACACCAAATGTTCTCACTAATCAGTGGGAGCTAATAGACGGATACAATGGGCCCAAAGCAATATAAAGAACATAAGAAACCCAGAAGGGGGGCAGTTTGAATGGGGCATGTGATAACAACTTACCTATTGGGTAAAACCAACATATTCTGGTAATGGGCACATCAACAGCCCTACCTTAAGCATTATTCAGGATAACCATATGATAAAAACATATGTGCTGTCTTAATAATAAATATATATGCTATATGAATGCAAATATCACAAATAATTTTTTTGCAACAGAATCTTACTCAGTCATCCTGGGTAGAATGCCATGGCATCATAGCTCACAATCTCAAACTCTTGGGCTTCAGCAATCCCCTTGCCTCAGCTTCACAAGTAGCCGGGATTACAGGCACTTGCCACAATGCCCACCTACTTTTTCTACTTTTAGTAGAGATGGAGTCTTACTCTTGCTCAGACTGTTCTTGAACTCCTGAGCTTGGACAATCCACTCTCCCTCAGCCTCCCAGAGTGCTAGGATTACAGGCATAAGACACCACACCTGGCCCACAAATAGTTTTGTTTTTTGTTTTTTTGTTTGTTTGCAGTTTTTGGCTGGGGTTGGGTTTGAACCCACAGGCCAGCGCCCTACTCCTTTGAGCCACAGGTGCCACCCCCAACCACAAATAGTTTTTTAAACAATAACACTTAAGATTGTAACAATACTAATAGATTATTAATATTAATAGCAATAATAAAAACAGAAAAAAATCTTAAAGTATGATAACCAAAATCAAGATATCAGAATAACATACATGAGAGGAAGTCAAACTCATTAAACTGAATACTTAAAATTGGTAAGTTTTATTGTGTATAAATTATATGTCAATATGTGTGTGTGTGTGTGTGTGTGTGTGTGTGTATAAAATACAGAAGTTATTATGGACAACTTTATGCAAATAAGTTAAAACGTTTAGATGTAATAGGTACTTTTTTAGAACTTTGCTTATTTGACAAAAGAAGAAATGGAATGTCTATGTCATCATATATCTAGTAAAGAAATCAAACTCTTCAAAACATTTGACAAAATTCAATACTATTTCATAATCAAAACTTTTATTTCAAATTAATATGGGGGTACACATTTTTAGGTTACATTATTCTCGTTCCCTAGGTAAAGTTCAAGTTATGGAAGAGTCCTTCACCCAAGGGGCATGCTGAACACTGTCACACTGTGCACATTAGATGAGATCCACTAACTGCCCACCCCCACCCCCGCCGATCCCCTCCGTCCTTCCTCTGTCCCTCCTCATCCTTGCTAGATTAGATTTGTGTTTTATCATTTGTATGGGCATGTAATTGTTTGTATATTGGTTTCATATTATTATTGAGTACAATGGATTTTTTTTCATTCTTGAGATAATTTACTTAGAAGAATGGATTTCATCTCCTTCCAAGTGAACATAAAAGATGTATTGTCTGCATCTTTTCTTAGGGCTGAATAGCATAGTATACACATGCCACAGTTTGTTAATCCATTCATGGGTTGATGAGTGTTTGGGTCACTTCTACAACTTGACAATTATGAATTGAGCTACAATAAACATTCTGGTGCAAATGTCTTGGTGGTAAATGATTTTTGTTCTGGGTAGATACTTAGTAATGAGATTGTGGGATCAAATGGAAGGTCAGCTTTTAGTTCTTTGAGTTTCTCCATACTTCTTTCCATAAAGGTGGTACTAGTTTATAATCACACCAGCAGTGTAGAAGTGTTCCCTTTTTTGCATATCCATGACAGCATCTGCAGATTTGGGACTTTGTAATACAGGCTATGCTTATTGGAATTGGGTGATATCTCAGAGTTTTTATTTGCATTTCTCTAATGATTAAAGACAATGAATATTTTTTCATGTGTTTCTTGCCCATTCATCTGTCATCTTCAGAGAAGTCTCTGTTCAAGTCTTAGAAATGGGGTTGTTTGCTCTTTTCTTGTGGATTAATTTGAGTTCTCTGAGATTCTAATTATCAGGCCTTTTCACATTCACAACATGCAAAAATCTCCCATTCTGAAGGATGTCTGTTTGCTTTGGTTTTGGTACCCTTTGGTGTTCAGAGTTTTTTAGCTTTATTAAATTCTAGTTATTTATTTTTGGTGTTGCTGCAATTGCCATGGGAGTCTTCCTCATAAAATCTTTTCCCAAGTCAATATTTTCAAGTGCATTCCCCACACTCTCTTCTAGTATAATTTTTGTTTGTTTGTTTGTTTTTTGGTGTAAAAGTTGTTTTTATATTATGGCAGTAGGGAAAATTAATAAATTTTTATTCAAGGAATTTCACATGTCATTCTCCTTATGCTGTCCATCTCAATGGCTGGAGTCACTGAAGATTTACCTTCAAGACAGCCCTTTTTTAATGAACAGATTCCCAATCCACAGTTGTCCTGTTAGCCCCAAATTGCTTGACATTCTTTTTATTTTTGCTTCTTTGATGAAAACTTGAAATTCCCCACTTTTTAGAATAGATCAATCTGCCTGGTTCTCAGTTTGACACCCTCTTGGAAAACGAATGAATTCAAATCATACTGGTTCCTAAAGCCATCACACTCAAGAATAGTACAGATTAGTGGGTTATGACAACACTTTTAAGGCATACCTTCAACTCCAGGCATCCTGTTTAAGATAAAGGCCTTCTTGGACATTTATATTCCATTCTCCTTTTCAGGCCATGGTGTCCTCTGTCCAATGCTTCTGGCCCTTGTAGCTCTTTAGACAAAGCAGCTTTCTTTAGTACCATTATTTTGTTCTAAATATACATTGATCTTCCTTGGGAAATCAAAACTTATTGTGAAACTACCATCTGCTCCCAATTTGATATCACATTCACCAAGTTCAACGTATGTTGCATCCTCATCCTCTGCTGCTGACTCTTCAATAGGAGAAATGGATCCATCATCATTCAAATACTTGTATCTATGACTATCAAAATCTTCCTTTTCTTAATCTTCACCAGGATCCATTTGATTCAAAGATTCTTTAAGATAGTGCTCATACTTCAGTTTTTCAATATAGTTGAAAAGTCCTCTTGCAACAGCTTACTCATAAGTTAACATTTTTCTCCAATGTAATGTTTTCCTTCATACTCTGATTCCACAATTGGGAACCCAGGTCCTTTGCTAAATAGTTCCTTAACTGTTTGTGAACTTCTTGTATTTTTCCTTCCTTTTGGTCTTCCCCTTTTTCTTCCTGTTGGTTTGTATTTCCTCTTTTTATGTTTAAGGTTCCCATTCTTACATCTATCAAAAATAGCTTTTAAAGTCACTGATTCTATAGATATGTCACTTAATGAATCTCTTGCTTGAACATTTTCAGGCAAAGGAACAAATTTTCTAATGGAGATTCTTTGCCACTGTTTAGGTGAGTAAGGAACACACTGTGTTGTAAATAAGCTGCTACCAGAAGAGTTATCACTTTGATTTTCAATTTCCACAGATGACTCCAAGGTCACATTGTCAAGAGAATCCATTCCTGACTCACCCATCACTTGCTTTCTTTTAATTTTTTGTTTTCTCCTCCAACTGTGCCAAAGTGAAGCTTCTAGTATATTTATTGTTTTGTGTCTTAAATTTAAATCTTTTATGCATCAGGAATCAATTTTTGTCAATGGTGAGAGATGTGGGTCCAATTTCAGTCTTCTACATTTGGCTAACAATTTATTAAATAGGGATTCTTTTCCCCAGTGCATGCTTTAGTAAGGCTTATCAAAGATTGGATGTCAATATGTGGATGGGTTCATCTCTAGATTCTCTATTTTATTCCATAGATCTATGTCTCTACTTTTGTGCCAGTACCATACTATTTTAATCACTATAGACTTGTATATAATCTGATAACGTGATGCCTCCGGATTTATTTTTATTTCCAAAAACTGTATTGGCTATTTGGGTTTTCTTCTAGTTCCATATGAAACAAAGTAGTATTTTTTTTTTAAGTTCTTCAAGGTATGACATTGGTGCTTTTATGGGGATTGCATTAACTCTGTAGATTGCTTTGGGTAGTATGGACATTTTAACAATTTTGATTCTTCCCAGCCATGAGCATGGTATGTTCTTCCATTTGTTAACAGCTTCTATTATTTTTCTCAGGTTTCATAGTCCTCTTTATAGAGACCTTTGGCATGCTTTGTTAAATATATTGCCAAGTATTTAATCTTCTTTGGAGCTATTTTAAAAGGTATAGAGTCTTTGATTTTATTTTCAGCTTGACTTTTGTTGGCATATATGAAGTCTACTGAATTGTGGACACTGATTTTATATTCTAAGATCCTACTATATTCTTCGGTCACTTCTAAGAGCTTTATAGTTGAGTCCCTGGAGTTTTCCAGATATAAGATCATGTCATCTACAAAGAGCAAGAATTTGACCTCCTCTGACCCTATTTGAATACCCTTCATCTTCTTGTCTTGCCTGATTGCAATCACTAGGACTTCCAGCAGTGGTGACAAAGGGCATCCTTGTCTAGTTCCAATTCTGAGTGAAAATGCTTTCACTTTTACTCCATTCAATATGATCTGGCTGTGGGTTTGTTGTAGATGGCCTCTATCAGTTTAAGAATGTCCCACCTAAGCCTATTTTATTAAGTGTTTTTATCAAGAAAGGATGCTGGATATTATCAAAAGCTTTTCCTGTGTTAACTGAAAGAATCATATGGTTTGTTTTGTTTATAATCCAATATTAGAATTGTTAGTAATTTGAAGTTTCAGTCATTTACATTTACTTAAATGAGCCACTAGTTCTTATGGTTATAGAACTAGTGGCTAAAAGAGCCACTAGTTCTTTAGAATCATATGGTTTGTTTTGATTTTATTTATGTACTTAATTATATTTGTGGATTTACATATGCTAAACAAATCTTGCATCACTGGGATAAAACCCACTTGATCATGGTATATAACTTTTTTAATGTCACTGTATTCCACTTGCTAAAATAGTGCTGAATATTTTTGCACTGATATTCATTAATGATATTGGTATATAGTTTTCTTTTTTGTTGAGTCCTTTCCAGGGTTGGGGGTTAGTGTGATATTTGCTTCATAGAACATGTTGGGTAGGATTCCTTCCTTCTCTATGTTTTGATTATGCAATATAGAATTCTGTTGTGAAATTATCTGGCCCAAAACTTTTCTTTGTTGGGAGATTTTGTATAGCTGGTATTATTTCAGAGTTTGATATAGGTCTATCCAAAATTTCCAATTCTTTCTGGTTGAGTTTAGGAAAACATCATATTTCCAGGTATTGGTATATTTCCTCTGCATTTTCATATTTCTGGGAAAGGAGTTTTTTGTAGTAATTGTTGAGGATCTTTTGTATCTCTGTGGTATCTGTTGCTATTTCCCCTTTGTGTCACTGACTGAAATTATTAGCAATCTTACTTTTCTGTTCCTGGTTAATCTAGCCAAGAATTTATCAGTTTAATTAATCTTTTCAAAGAACCAACATTTTGTTTCACAGATTTTCTGAATGATTCTTTTCTTTTCAATTTCATTTAATTCTGTGCTAATTTTGGTTATTTCTTTTCTTCTGCTGAGCTTGGGGTTGTATTGTTCTTCCTTTTCCAGTTGCTTGAGATGGCCCATTACATTGTTGACTCCCTCTCTTTCTGATTTCTTAATGAAGGCATCTAATGTCATAAATCTGTATCTTAGGACTGCCTGTGAAGTATCCCACAGGTTTTGATAGTTTGTAGTTTCATTATCGTTTTGTTCCAGAAATCTAATGATTTCCTTCTTAATCTCATCTTTGAACCACCTGTCATTCCGCATAAGGTTATTTAGTTTCCATGCCTTTATCTGACTATGAAGATTTCTCTATAGAATAAAAGTCAGAAAAGAAAATGGGAGAAGCAGAATAAGCACAAAACAAGATGACTGGAATAAGAACTAGTGGCTCATTTAGATAAATGTAAATGACTGAAACTTCAAATTAGTAACAATTCTAATATTGGATTATAAAATAAATTCTAGCCAGATGATTCTTTAGAAAAAACACTCAGAAAATGATGCTGATACTTTAAAGTCTTAGAAATGAAAACAATGTAACCAACACATTTGTAGATAATAACCTATACCCTCACATTTATCAGAAATTTTAAAAAAGAAAATCAGGAGATCAGAAAAAACACACCTATTTTATCAAATAATTTTGTGTATGTATACTTAAAGAAATGTTTTTTCCTTATGGAAAAAAGATGTTAGTATTAATGTGCAGATGTGTTAAAAATATAAAAATAAAATAAAATTTTAAAAATAGGTTTATATATATCAGGCTAAGAGAAACCAAAAGCAAAGACATAAATATTAATATCAGATAAAATTTATTTCAAGCCAAAAACATTGAATATGGTAAAGGAGAATTATTTTATGATGAAGTGTCTCCATACTGAGTATATATTAATAGCAACTAAAAATATATCCTCAGTGAAGAAAGAAACATGTGAACTAAAACCTTTTTGAAAAAGGAGATTATCAAGGGCAATTGTAGTGGAAGCTTTAAAATAGTACCCCCAGTCTCTGACAGGTTAAAAAGATAATAAATAAGAACATGAACCTTTAAGTAATTTAAATACAACTCCTGAATTAACAAACACATAACATTTGTCCTCTGTAGGGAATATATCTTCGTTTTTATTTTTTAATTGAAAATCAATAGCTGCATACATCATAAATTTATGAGGCACGATATAATGTTCTGATGTTATATTTACATTGTGGAAATATTACTGCCACACACACACAAAAAGAAAATTTTTCCTTGGGGCTATAGTGTTTTATTATAAAATAGAATAAAAAATTCAAAAGTAAAATGATCCTAAAACATACTTTGATTTAAAAAGTAATACAACAACTTAAAGATTAGTAATGTAAAAAGAATGTGAAAACTTGAAAAATAGTTCATAATTCACATGGCAGTTAATGTTTTAAAACAAGCTAATTAACAAACCCATCACCTCATGTACATACCACTTTTTATGATGAAAACATTTAAAATCTACTCTGTGAGTAATTTTGAAATATACAAGGAATTATTATTTTATACCTTCTTTTTAATTGTCTCTGGATTATTTCTAAAATTGACTATAATTCAAAAAATTAGACATTGTGTGACTCACATGCTCAGAACTCAGTCAAGGCACTAAGTCTTGAGCCAGTAATCAAAGCTGAAGCCAAAAATCTCATAAGGGCTTGGCTAGGTGGCTAATACCTATAATCCCAGCACTGAGGAGGCTGAGGCAGGAGGATCCCCTAAGCTCAGAAGTGTAAGATTGCTGAGAGCTATGATGACCCTACTGCACTGTAGTCTGGGTGACAGAGTGAGATGCTGTCTCAAATTTTAAAAAAAGAAAATTAAGAAAAAAGAAACCCTCAGACAACTTGAACATTTTTAAAACACCATCCTAAATAACCATTGGGTCAATGTGGACATCAAAGTGAAAATCACTGACTCTTTTTAAAAATAGCAAAATTAAAACACTGCCTTTCAGAATCTGAAGAATGGGGCTAAGAGCTGCTCTTAGTATTTCCTAAGTCAAAGGAATTTCTATTTCCTTTATCCTTTTTTTTAAATGAGTCTTTCTGATTAAGTTGTCTTGGCTGATGAGATTTAAACACAATCATTTAATTGTCTTACAAATTTCAAAAATGAGATTTCATTTTCTCAGTGTATTTGCCCCAGCGACTGACCTCCAGGACCGAATGAATTTCTGGAAATTCGGTGCTGAAGCCAGGCTGATGTCCCAGGTCTGGTACCGCTGGCTATCCTCGATACTCTCCTCTGGTGGGTTTCATAGCTGCCTAAAGTGTTTGAGCTGGATTCCTGCCTCTCCTCAAAGGACGCTGCTGGAAGGCATTGTGGGGATGATGGCAGGCTGGAAGGAGAAGGAGGTCGGTCTCTGTCTCGCTGAGGCCAGGTTAACGCTGCCAGCACCAGCCTAACCTGAGCAGGGAGGCTGCCACTCTGGCTGCACAGTGATAGCGCGCACAGGGCAGTGGAGCCAACAGTGTGTCAGGCTGCACGACTCTGATAACTGGGGGAGTCAGCCGTAGCCACCCGTTGACAAATACAACAGTCCTATAATGAAATTCAGTAAGTACAAGGAATGATAAGCAAGTTTCATCTGCACCCCTTCAAAAGAAGAGTTTTAAAATCTGATTCTGAAGGACTTTTACACTCTATTGAAGGCAATAATCTCAGTATTGGCTGGGGCCAAGTTTTCTCTGTACGACTTGGAATAAGAAAATGATTCTGTTCTGGAGTTTTCTAACATCTCCATGCTGGTTTAAAGTGTCTGAAGTGCAGGCTACCTGGTCTCATTTCCATAGTGATCACAGCAAGTAGGCCCCTAAATCCAAAAATCTCCCAGCTTCTACTGCCAGCTCTGCCCAGCCACCGCACTGGCAAGGAGGCCTTGGGATGACTACAAGATGTGCAGAGTAGAAGAGACTCTCAGGCCATCTCTTAAAATGTGACCTGCTCCAGAAACCCTGGGTCAAATGACAGAAACAAAAACAGGGTGGTGGTCAAATATCTTTGGATACTTAACATGGACAGATGGTAAGTACAGTGATTCTGAAACTGCTGTTTGCAAAGTACCTGCAAATTTTAAAGTGTGGATGGAAACCAGTGCCACTCTACTGGGGGAAGAAGGGGAGAGTCTGTTGTCCAGGACACCTGGTCTGTGGTCCAAACATTTAACCTGGATTCTACCCTTTCAAACTGGCACTGCTTAAAAAACAAAACAAAACAAACTTGACTTCCCATCTAACTCACCTGTCCCTTAGCAAGCTCTCTCCCACTGACTAATTCAGTGCATCATTGGCTGTGGGTAAACAGTGTGACCTTGTGCCTTAGGTCATCTACCCTTTCTAGCTTTGATTTTGTAAGTCACATGAACTGTGGATTATGTTGTTCCCTTATCTCCCTTGAAGACAAGCATCCTACCCATCTGCATTATTTTGCTAAGCCCCCTGGATTAGAGCTAGTGGCTTTGAGTTTGACTTGGGAGCAGTTTTTCTCCCGACTCAAGTCAGTGGCTGATGCAGGCACTGAATGAAGTCTGAGGCCACAGATTGCTACAGTTGTCTCTACCTTGTAATTCTTCCCATTGCTTTTCCATTATATTTAAAATCCTGTAGAAAGTGCTTTGTGGCTTATTAAACTGAAAATTGTAAAACTATATTGCAAGATAAAGTAACCATTGCTGAAATCAAAGCTTAAATGTATCTTCATATATCCTCATGGCTTTAAGAAAACATGCTAAAGCCATGCCCACCTTTGACAACTTGTGTGGGAAAAGTGCTAAACTCGTGCAAAAAGGGACTTGACTTTGTCTTCTACTGTCACTTCAAATCTGCTCTGTGGGAAGTTTTCCTGTCCTTTTCCTTTAATAACAACTGTACAAGCCATTGTAGGACCTTTTATTTAGGTTCAAGTGTAACAGCTTTATTAAAGTGTAATTTATATATGGCAAAAAAAATCCATTTAAATGTACAACTCAGTGATACTATTAATTTATTTAGTGAGTTGTGCAACCATCCTGACAACCCAGTTTTAGGACAGTTCCGTGACTCCCCTAAATTCCCCCCTGCCCTGTCTCAGGGGTCACTGATCCACATTCTCTCTCTAGAAATATGCCTTTTGTGGACTCTTCACATAAGTAGAATCATACAATTTTTGACTTTTGTGTCTGGTTTACTTCCCTTACCACAATGTTTTTGAGATTCATCCATGTTGTAGCATGTGTCTGTATTTCATTCCTTTTTATTGGTTTTTGTTGTTGTTTGTTTGTTTGTTTTTTAAGACAGAGCCTCAAGCTATCTCCCTAGGTAGAGTGCCATGGCGTCACAACTCACAGCAAACTCCAACTCCTGGGCTTAAGTGATTAATTCTCTTGTCTCAGCCTTCTGAGTAGCTGGGACTACAGTTGCCCACCACAACACCTGGCTATTTTTTGGTTGCAGTTGTCATTGTTTGGCAGGCCTGGGCTGGATTCAGACCTGCCAGCTCTGGTGTATGTGGCTGGCGCCTTAGCCGCTTTCAAGCCTTAGACACTTGAAACACAGGCACCACCCTGTGTTTCGTTCCTTATTATCGTTGAATGTTAGGTATTCTACTCCATGGCTATGCTGTAGTTGGTTTTTTACACATTTGCCAATCCATGGGCATTTAAGTGTCTTCCATTATTAGGCTATTATGAATAATGACACTGTGAATATTCATTTATAAATCTTTGTGTGGACATTTATTTTCACTGTCAATTGGACCATAAATATAAGGATTAGTTTTTGGACTCTCAATTCTATCTCATTAATCTATATACCTGTCCTTACACCAATACCAAACTTTCATTGCTGTAGCTTTATATTGAGTTTTAAAATTGGAAAATGTAAGTCCTCCAGGCTTATTCTATTCTAAAATTGTTTTGTCTAATCTAGATCTTTTGCATTTCCATATAAATTATTGGATCATATGTCAATTAGAGTATAACTAGAGAAGCAGAACCAGTAGCAGAGATATATATGAAAAGATTTATTATAAGAACTTGGCTTGGCTCAGCGCCTGTGGCTCAATCAGCTAAGGCGCCAACCACGTACACCTAAGGTGGTGGGTTCGAATCCCCAGCCCGGGCCCGCCAAACAACAATGATGGCTGCAACCAAAAAATGGCCGGGCATTGTGGCAGGCACCTGTGGTCCCAGCTACTTGGGAGGCTGAGGCAGGAGACTCGCTTGAGCCCAGGAGTTGGAGG
>CAUYQV010038326.1:0-57102 GCA_963574575.1 Galagoides demidoff | reverse complement strand
GGAGCCTCAAGCTATCCCCCTGGGTAGAGTGCCATGGCATCACAGCTCACAGCAACCTCCAACTCCTGGGCTCAAGCGAGTCTCCTGCCTCCGCCTCCCAAGTAGCTGGGACCACAGGCGCCCGCCACAACACCTGGCCATTTCTTGGTTGCAGCCATCATTGTTGTTTGGCGGGCCCGGGTTGGGGATTGGAACCTGCCACCTTAGGTGTAGGTGGCTGGCGCCTTAGCTGATTGAGCCACAGGCGCTGAGCCAGTCCTCCTTTTCTATAGTTTCATCTCCTACCACTCTCTCCCTTGCTTTCTCTGCTTTAGCCACGCTTTCAGCTTTGCCGTTCTTTCAACAGGTCATACATACATCAAAGCTTTTGCATGCGCTACTTCCAGTATTTGGACAGCTCTTTCTCCAGATACCTGCATGACTAATTCCCATATTTCCTTCAGGTGACATAGGAGCAGAGACCACTCTTTCTAAAATAGCAGGTCTATCCTCCATTGTTCTCTATCCCACTTTCCTGATTTAGGTTTCTATAGCACTTCACATCAGCCTCTCTCTATCTGTATGTCTTTCAAGACTGAGAAAGAGAGTATGTCTGTCTCACTAGATTGCCAGTTCCACTGAGACAAAGTGGTATGCCTGTTTTGTTTCTCGCTGTATTTTCAGCACATACAACAGTGCCACTAACAAATGTTTGTTGGTGAATGAATTAATGAAGTTGTATTTTATGTGCAAGGAAGAGGATGGGAAAGTTTTTTGTTTGGTAGACAATCAATAGTGTTGACCATGGGATGAGATGCCAGTAAAAGCACCTATGCTTAACACAGGTCAGCTGGTAAGAGAAGGAAGCTAGAGTGTTTGTGGTGTGAATAGGAGAGAGAGAGGGTTACATAGCTATGGACCAGCTTAACCAGGGGTAACCTCTCCCTGTCTAGCACAATCTTAGGCACTAAGTAAATTTTCAATGTATAGAATCAAATGAATGTACTTGGCTTTGTGAATGGTCCCTCAGAACTTCTAGAAAATGATCACATTAGAATGTGCTGACCGATCATAGAGAATACTCTATCCTTCACCTATAAACTCAGCAATTTCTGAGAATTCTTTGCACATGTGTGGTGATTGTATTAAGTTTCCCAGGGTTGGCATAACAAAGTACCATAAGCTAAGTAGCTTAAAACAACAGAAATAGATTCAGTCTCCCAAGTAGCTGGGACCACAGGTGCCGGCCACAATGCCTGGCTATTTTTTTTTTTTTATTGCAGTTGTCTTTGTTGTTTTATCTGGCCCAGGCTGGTTTCGAACCCACCAGCATCAGTGTATGTGGCCGGCACCCTATCCACTGAGCTACAGGTGCTGCCAACTTTCTTCATTATCAAAAAATTATATTCCAATACATAAGTGTTTAGTGTATTTATATACATACAATTCTGTTAAACTTGCTTTATTTCTAAAGGGCTACTTTTCTATTCTCTAAATGCATTATAGGCACCACACAAATGTCTGTATGATGTCCATGCTCATGTATATGTACATGTATGAAGCTCTACTTGAATACTGTAGGTTTAAGACAGTTTGCTTCATAGCAAATGATTAATGGCAAATATGCATTTGATGAGGTTTCAAAGAAACTATAGCAAAAGAAATCAAAAAATGAAACAGAAAATCCTAATTGTATAGTATTTAACAAAGAAGGATTCTCAATATAATATAGTTTCTTCAAGTATGTCCAATATGTTATAAAGTTCTTGATTCGACTGTTCCCAAGGTTTCTTCCTCCCATAAATACAAAATCAAAAAACCTCATTCATAAATTTCTCTGGTGCTATTCTCTCACTACTTCTTAGATGTTCAGATAAACACAGATTTTAATGTGCTGGACTCTCAGGGTAGGAACTGGCCAGTAATTTATCAGAGTGCCATGGAAAATTGGTGAACTCAGACCACATCCTGGCATTGTTAGAAAGAGGAGGAAAGAAGATAGGGACACTAGGAACTAGTTAATGTTCTAGAAAATTTCTTTTTGATCACCTGTGACAAAATATGGGTAATAGACATCATGTTCTTCCCATTTAGAGGGATTGGCAGGTAAATTGTCACAAACATCAAAGTATTCTTTCTCATTTGTAATAATCGTCACACTATGATTCCTTATTTATGATCTTCCCCATTCTCATGTTAAGTCCCTTGAGAAATGGGACTAAACCTGTCTTATTTATTTTTTTTATCCTCAGAGCCTGGCTCACAAAATAGGAGAAACAATCAAATATTTGTTAAAATGAATTGAAATACCAAAGGTCAAGCTTGGCACCTGTAGCACAGTGGTTACAGTGCCAGCCACATACAACCGAGGGTGGTGGGTTCAAATCCGACCCAGGCCAGCTAAACAACAATGACAACTGCAATAAAGAAAGGCTGGGCGTTGTGGCAGACGCCTGAAATAGCAAAGGTCTTAATTCTTTACGGATGTGGATAACTCCTCTGATAAACATTGAGTAAGATTTTCTGGTACTCTATTATAAGGTTTTGGATCATGTATATGTCTGATCCTTCAAGGTTCTCCTGAGTAACCATTTTACCTACCTTTAGTTGTGAACATGATCACCCAAAATGAATGCTACCTTTCCCAGTTTCCCTTGCAACTGGTGTGGCCAGTAGGATGTTGGCAGAAATAATGCTTGGCATTTTCCAGGAATCTTCCTTAAAAGACAAGTAGTGTGAAACCTTTGATGATCTTATTTTCCTTTTTCTCTATCATGCTGTCTAAAGCATGGTTGTAATAGTGAACTCTAACCACCATATTAGACCATGAGGATAACAGCCATACCCTAGAGCTGTAAGAAGCTTGAGCTCTTAGGGACTTTGTGAAGCAGGGTTGCTATACCAGCCTTGGATTATTTACTTCTCAAATTTTATGTGAGAAAAATTTTTTTTTATCCCATAAAAGCCACAGTTATTTTTAGGTTTTATTATTTTCTACCAATTCTAATCCTATTGATAGAAATAAGATTTTAGGGTGTTACAGCTGGAAGATGGCTTATGTAGCTCACTGTTCTCATTTGACAGCTGATGACCAGCAAAGTTAAATCATTTATCAAGATCACAAAAGTAAAATGGAGATAAAGCCAAGTATAAAATCTAGTTCACTTCAGATCTCTCTTTCCTATTCCATGTTGCCTATTTAATGATATACATCTATCAAAGCAGTTTGTAATCTGAGTCCATTGACTTTAGTTACAATATTCTTTAGGCATAACTTTAGGTTGATGCAAAATAAATAGCTCTTTATTTTATTAAGTTCGTATTCCAAGCTTATTAATAACACATACTTTTTGTGGACTGCTTAGTGAAGACTGAATAAGGAGGTCATGAGAGTTGATGTAGTTTCCAAAATTATTACCTTATAAAGAAGCTCAGAAGGTACTGGGAGAAATCCTTAACTATCATATATGAATAATAATAGTACTCAAGGACAGAAGCAGGGACCTCTCTAGTGAGTTCTGGTTATCAGTCTAATAGTTTATGTTCCATTTCTTACTAGTATAAAAATCTTGGAGCTATCACTGCTAGATGCTAATCAAAGATCACACAATAATGATTCTTTGCTAACCAAAGACATGATTGGTGCCTCCCATTACAGTAACTAAATACTAATGTGTAACTAGAAATACAATTAAATGCTTCTAAAAGATGGACTATGGAATCTGTGAGTCTGGAATGATAAAGTTGTTACTAGTTTATATTCAAATAATTTAGAATTTGTAGTAATTTTACTTGTATTTACTATGTGTATAATCCTTAATACAATTTAAGAAGTAATGTACTATGGAAATATTGAGAGGAGTACACATGTATGTTTATCTGATCTGTGGTGGGAGAATGTTTAAAGACATAAGTTGTACTAACGCAGTAGTTGATAAATATTTTCAAGTCAGAACCCCATGAGAATTTTATGGAACTTGTGGATTTATCCCAAGAAAATACCTACTTATGAGGTAGCAGACAGATACTGGGATTATCTGCTTAGTACCCTCCTTCTGGGAACTGTCCTTCCATCCCCTTGGTTGTCTATCATCTAAGTTCCAATGCAAGTACAAAGTGAGCTCATCCATAGCTGCCATATAACTGGTCAGCAGATGAATACCTAACCCAAGTAGAGCCAATCAGGGTCTGAGCCTATGACTTTAGCATTGGAAAGGAGAAAGAGCCAGTCTCTCTTCAGATATTGAAAACGTAGGACATAAAGCTCAGAAGTAGTTGTTAGTATAGAGGATGAAAAATAATTTTTCCTCACCTATTGCTAGATTCGTGGCTGAGGCCCCTATAACAAAATACAGATTAATAAGAGAAAAGTATACAAAGAAAAACATTTTTGAGACAGCAGAGTCTCACTCTGTTGCTCTGGGTAGAGTGCCATGGTGTCTTAGCTCATAGCAACCTCAATCTCTTGGGCTCAAGTGATTCTCTTGTCTCAGCCTCCCCACTAGCTGGGATTACAGCCACTGGCCACAACACCTGGATATTTTTAGAGATGAGGTCTTGCTCTTGCTCAGGCTGGTCTCAGACTCCTGAGCTCAGGCAATCCACCTGCCTCGGCCTTCTGGAGTGCTAGGATTATATGCGTGAGCCACTGCACCTGCCTGGCCCCCAATTTTTTTTAATATAAGTTGTACATGATTTGAGAGCCTCCCTAAGAAAATGAAAACCCCCCAAAACAGGTAAACTGATATATTTTTAATGTTAGGTTTGATAGAGAAGTAAATAGTCTTGGCAAAGTATGATTAGATTTTAAAAAGCATGATCTAATGGTAATAAGCTAGAGGAGAACTTAGGAGAGACCTGTTTGTTCAGATTTGCTATGATTTGAATGTACCCCCCAAAGTTCATGTGTTAAAAACTTAATCCTCATGCAACAATGCTGAGAAGTGGGGCCTTTAAGAGATGATTATTTAGGCCATGGGGGCTCTGCCACCACGAATGGATTAATGTTACTATGCTGAGAATGAGTTTGTTATTGTGAGAGTAGGTTTGTTATAAAAGCAAGTTTGGCTCTGTCTTGTTCTCTCTTATCCTTTCTTATTCTTCCACCTTCTGCTATGAGATGACTCAGTAAGTAAGGCCTTTGCTAGATGCCAGCACCATGCTCATGGGTTTCCTAGCCACCAGAACTGTGAGAAACAAAGTTCTTGTCTTTATAAATTATCTGGTCTGTGGTATTTTGTTACACTCAGCAACACTAAGATAATGTTCCTTATTGCTATAGGAAGAGCATCTCGTGAATGACTTGCTTTAGGGACAGGTCAGAGAATCCTTCCTAGGTTGTATGATCTGCTTCGGGGAGAATGGTGAGGTGAAAGTCAGAGGGTAACCTCTTCTTCTGTGATTTTTTCAAATGCCAACATGTCATATTTGGGGGCAGTGTGTCCTGAACCTCAGCCATATTTTCCACTACATCAGTGGTTCTCAACTTGTGGGTCACGACCCACAGGAACTGTATTAAAGGGCTGCGGCATTAGGAAGGTTGAGAATCACTGCACTACATGGAGGAAGTCTGTTTGCAGCAAGAAGAATAAGGCCAATGAGAAGAGAGAAATATGAGAAAATTCAGCGAGGATGTCTCTTATTCTAGTAGTTTCTAAGGCCCAGCCAATTGCATATTTGTTTTTGGATTTTATGAGAAATATTTATCCTACCTTCCATTTTCTGCTGAAACATGTTTGATTTGAGTATATCTAACTTGCAACAGAAAGACTACTACCTAATACACAGCTCTACATGAAACTATCCCTGCAATATCAGGAGATTCATCAGGGGCTAAGAACTCCTCTGTGTATTAGTGTAATTATTCATGATCAAATGGATTTTGCTAATTAGACACGAATCTCCTATTAAATGAAGTTCAACATGTCTCCTGTTTACAAAGCCTGTTAGCAGGTTAGATTATTGTATACATATATGAAACAAACTGTTTCGGTAGCAGGGTCCTACAATTCAGACTTTCCCCTATTTCAGACTTCTCCATTGGTGTTTATCAAGATTTTAAAAACAGTTTTAAGTGCTTTTAACATTAGTGTATTGATTATCCTTTGCATATAAAATGAGAAAGGAAAGAAATAATAGCATACCAATTTTATTTCCTCTTGCTCTGGGAAGCAATCAGGTCCTAGCAAACAATAAAATAAAATTTATAGGTGTCCAGTTTGTGAACCAGAATAAAACTTTTATTAATTTACAGACGAGTATAGACTTTTATAGTGACTTGAACCACAGCATTTCTCTCCAAGGTACTTCCTTCCTGGTATACCTAGAAGCCATTTTATTTATCAGAAGGTCGTACTGATGAGGGTGGAATTACAAAGAGAGGAAATCCGATGATGATAAGCAATATAGTATCCAGGCTTTCCTAGATCCTAATGAATTACTCTTAGAACCAAAATCAGTAGCAAAGTTCTAGATATTCTTTGCATTATATTGACAATTATCTTTTTGTCAGTTGCTCTGCTGGATGGGTTCTGGATATCTTCTTGCATGGTATTAATTTTCATCAGAGACGTTACCTTCTCTCTGACTTTTGCCTCTTTCACTGTTCACCTAGTTGTTGGCTTCCGCCTTTACCTCCTGGGCCTGTAGCTATTTATTATTTCTCAAGTTCAGTAAGTTTGAGTAGGAGAAGGTCCACAGCAAAACTGGCTGCTGAGAACAACTCTACTTCCCATAGTAGGAATACAGTTAATAGAACAAAACAAAACAAAAAAGATGGAATGATAACTTAGACAAATCATGGGGTTACAGTCTGAGAATAAGTTTGTAACTTAACTCTGAAAGGAGATACTGAGCTCCTGGAGGATGGTGTAATTTTCTCCAGCCAAGTCTACTCCCATTTCATTTACATAAGGCTTCCCCTTTTATAAATAGGTGGATGTGATAGAGTCTTCATGCCGAGAGATATTACCTTTTATTATGTTTGCAATAGAATAGGAGCTACGCGGAGAATAGGAGCTATTTCTTCGAGTATTTTATCAAAGAAATTATCTTAAAATTTGGAGGCTCCCCCTATTTCCTGCTTTAAAATATTCATGCTTCCTTTCTTACCATCCTCTTGACCTCATAAATGCTACTGTGTTTTCAAAAGTGATCACTTATCGGCTTTAGAAATATACACCGGTTATGACATTTGTAGCCAGGGTTTGACATTTAGATGGATTCATATTCAAAACGTGTCTTTCAAAATTAGCATAGAAGCCAAGAAAATATAGTCAATGATAAGGGGCTTCAGGGTTTTACTTCTGGTATTAAGTAGGAATTGGCTTTGGATGTGTAAAATCACAGATATCTACAGCAGAGTTCTTAGGAGTAAGGCATCTCAGCAGTGGATTCTCCAGCCACTGCCAGGCCTTTGGATAGCTGCAGCTATGGCTGACGTCTTGACAGCAATCTCAAGAGAAACTAAGAGCCAGAACCTTCCAGCTAAACTACTGAAAAATTCCTGATCTACAGAGACTGTGAGATAATACATGTTTATTGTTGTTTAAGCCACCGAGTTTGAGGTAATTTACTCTATGCGGCAATAAATAACTAATGAAGCCTATAAGCCCAAGGCAACTTCTCTGATTGCATCTACTACCACAGTTCCAATTGCCTACTACCTCCAGCCACAGTGATAGCATTAATATTGAAAAAACAATACCATGAGATACATTGCAGAAAGATGACAACAAAGACTCAGAACTGCCATGAAAAGGCTAAAGGTTTTTTTTAAATATATATATATATTTTTGGTAGAGACAGAGTTGTCTCACCTTATCACCCTCGGTAGAATGCTGTGGTGTCACACAGCTCACAGCAAACTCCAAATCCCAGGCCCAGGTGATTCTCCTGCCTCAGCCTCCTGAGTAGCTGGGACTAAGGTGCCTGCCATAAGGACTGGCCATTTTTTGTTGCAGTGTGGCCGGGGCTGGGTTTGAATCCACCACCCTCGGTATATGGGGCCAGTGCCCTAACCACTGAGCAACAGGCACGGCCCTAGAATTTTTTTTTTACTTTTAATTATTATGGGTACATTTAGGATACATGTGATGTTTTGATATAGGCATACAAAATTTATTAATCAAATCAGGGTAATGGGGTATCTATCACCTCAAACACTTACCATTTCTTTGTGTTAGGAACATTCCAATTCCACTTATTTTGAAGTATGTAACAACTTATTGTTGACTATAGTCACTTTGTTGTGCTACCAAATGTTGTTTATTTTATCTAACTATATTTTTGTACCCATTAACCATGCCCTTCTTATTCCCCCCTTCCTGACTACCCTTCCTCTGGCAACCATCATTCTACTCTCTGTCTCCATGAGATCAATTGTTCTTGATACTTAGCTCTCACATATAAGTGAGAATTTGCAAGATTTATCTTTCGGTGCTTGGCTTATTTCACTTAATATAATAATCTCCAGTTCCATCCATGTTGTTGCAAATGACAGGATTTCATTCTTTTTATGGCTATAATATCAGTGGCTATATTTTACAGCCATAAAAATGCTGTAAATTTGAATTAAAGGCCATAAAATAAGATCTGACCAAATGGGAATGTACTTCAGATCTTGGGGGAAGGAAACAATATACGAAAACTTGATTCTATCTAAATTAATTTATCAATTCAATTAATTCTAGCTAGAAACCCAATAGGTGCTTTTCTTGTATATCTTTTTAAAAAACTGGAAAGATATCTTTTTTTCTTGACTAGAAGAGTGAGAAGAGTCAGAGTTTTGAAAAAAATATCAGAAGATGTTTTGTCAGATTAGTAAACATATCATAAGGCCCAGTCCATATGGTAAATAAACAAGAGTAGACAAATAGTCTGATAGAAGAAAATAGTCCAGAAAAAGATTTCAATGCATAAAAATTTAACACATGACAAGTAATTGTGGCAGAGACCAGGAGTTGTGGGAAAGAATGGAGAATGTAGGACAGAACAGAGAATTAGAGGAGAAAAAAGGAATTACTTGAGAGCCAGGGAATTTTGAGAACGCAGAATTATGAAAGAGACAGGGAATTCTGGGGGGAAATAGGGAATTGTGGGAGACAAAATAGAATTGTGGGAGAAATAAGAAATTATAGGAGAAAACAAGAAATTGTTGAAGAGCAAAGATAGATTTGTGTGAGATAGTGAGAATTGCGTGAAAGGTATACAATTTTGTAAGAGACAGGGAAGCAGAGACACAGGGAATTGTGTGAAAGACAGAAATGCGGGAAAGACAGGGAATTGTACGAGAGAATGGAGAGTTTTGGCAACAGTAGGAAATTTTGAGAGAGATGGAATTGTGAAAGATGAGTCATGAAAGAGATCAGGGAATTGTAAGAGAAATGAGGAAGTACGGGGGAAAGTGGGAAATTGGGAGAAGAAAAAGAATTACAGGAGAGATAAGAGAACTGTGGGCAAGATAAAAGATTTTTATGAGAGACAAAGAACTGTGTACTCGCAAGGAATTGTGGGAGAATCCTAAGAACCATGGGAGAGAATAGCAATTATAGGCAAGGAATTGTAGAAACTAGTGAATTGTGGGGAGAATAGGAACTGTGGGAGAGACAGTGAATTGTGGGAGAAAATGGAGACTTATAAGAGAGATCAGAAATTGTGGGAGAGAATAGAGAATTGTGTCAAAATAGGGAATCGTGGGAAAGAGAATTGTGGGAGAAGCAAGGAATCAAGGAGAACTGTGGGAGAGAAGGAAAATTGTGGGAGAAAATGGAGAAATTGTAAAAGAAAAGGGAGAAGTGTGGGAGAAAGATGGGCTATTTAATATATGGGGCAGGCACAGTGGCTTGTACATCTAGAAGAAAATAAATTCAGACCTTATATATCATAGACAAAACCAGATACATTTAAGATGAATAAAATGCTTAAATGTGAAAAAATAATGAACATCCTGAGTTGGGTTAGACCTTTTTAAGGAGAACTGGGCTGAGGCATATTTGACATTATGAAAATGAAAAAATATCCATAAAGTTAATGGACAAACAATAAATTTGGAAAAACATATCAAGAGCAGATAAACATAGTATCTTTAATAAAAAGAACTTTTTTAACAGTATAAAAATGGGCAAAAAAACTTAAAGAGGCAGTTATTTAAGAACCCATTATTGAAAATAATTTATCAATCTGTTTTTTGAAAGGACACATGCTTTTACTGGACAATTGAAAAACACTTTAAAACCTAGATTAGCTTATTCCTTATATGTTTTAACAATGTTCTTTGTAGAATAGGCAATTTGAAGATAAATATAAAAAACATTGCAGTTATATGTCATAAGCTTTCAACATTTGTACTTTATACATGTAATTTCTCTGCAAATAGAAAAATGGGCCAAAGAGAAAATTCAGAAGGTCAGCAACATATGAAAAGATGTTCTTAGCAAAGGCAAATGCAAATTAAAGTGACAATAAGGTATTGCCCATGAAACAGGTACAAAATTTAAAAGGAGCTACAATACTTATTGCTGGTTAGATACAGGGAAAAGGGCACTCTCATTCATCGCTGGAGGAAATTTGATCTGCTACAGCTCATCTGGCAACATCTATTGAACTAAAAATATCCATGCCACCTGACCCAGTCATCCCTTTTCAGAGTATCCAACGCTGAGAAATTAAGAACAACAATTGCAGACATACACATTGCTTGTAGTGGTAGAATACGGTTACCATACACATTGCTTGTAGTGGTAGAATACGGTTACTAAAGTTGATGCCCATTGATAGGAAATAGTTGCTTAAATTATGGTCTATCCACCCAATGGAATACGGTTCAGTCAGCTAAATCATGAATGAAGGTACATCGGTGTACTTGAAAACTTCCAAATGGCATTTTTGAATGTGAAATGCAAGATGCAAAAAATACATGTAATATAATCCCATCATTCTAAAACAATGGCCAAAATAATGCCTTATTTGTATGTAAGCAGATATGTATATGTGTGTATTATGTATAAAATTATGCAAGCTTGGAGAATATATGTATGGATAGAGAATAAACTGCTATCATGAGTTATTTGGAAGAGGGACATGTACAGGGGAAGGGGACAAGAGAAGCTGAGCTGAACAGGAAAAGAAGAAAAGAATACTGCACCAAAAATCCAAATGTGTATAATATGACCAAATGTATGCATTTTTGTAAAATTGTATTTCTGTATAGAATTATAAAAAAGAAAAAAAAATTAAATGTGAATACCAGATTAAAAAAGAAAAAGAAAACAAAGTGTTTTGAGCTCAGGGCATAATTTGAAAACATTTTTATTTATTTCTTTTTTTGGCTGGGGCTGGGTTTGAACCCGCCACCTCCAGCATGCGGGGCCAGTGCCCTACTCCTTTGAGCCACAGGCACCGCCCTGAAAACATTTTTATATGGTGAGTTCCTGCCGTGAAATTCTTGTCATTTTCCTCCTTACCTTTTCCTCTTTTACTACAAGCCAAAGACCAGAAAAAGCAGTAAGGCAGAACTTTTGATTGAGTTCTGGTTATCATAAATTTTCTCTAAGGAGACAGATTACATTTGCCAGTGTGCCCTGACATTTCCACAGAGATGTCCTTCAGCAGACAACAGTAGATTCTTGTCTTTTATATTAAAACTTTTTTTTAGAGACAGGGTCTCACTCTGTTGCCCAGGCTGGAGTGCAGTGGTGTGCTCATAGGTCACTGCAGCCTTAAATCCCTGAGCTCAAGGGATCCTCTGCTTAAGCCTCCTGAGTAGCTAGTATGACAGGTATGTGCTGCCACACCTGGTTAATATTTACATTTTTTTTTTTTTTTGAGACAGGGTCTCCCGGTTTTGCCCAGGCTGATCTGGAACTCCTGGCCTCAGGCGATCCTCTGCCTTGGCTTCCTAAAATGCTGGGGTTACAGGCATGAGTCACGGCATCTGGTTAGAACAATATATTCATATTTTGCATTCTGCTCTTTAATATATCCATGTTTATGATAATATTCAAATATTTAAATTACTTAAATTATTTAATGTCCTATTTGACTCTATCAGTTAGGGTCTTGTCTGGAAACAGATGGCCCATTCAAACTGGATAACTGAGAAGGGATTGCTAGAGGGACTATTTACAAAAGCATCATGAAGGGTTAGGGAAAGTACACTACCCCGGGAAAAGTGATATTGAGGAGCTGTTATCACTTCTAGTCCTGGAGGAACAAAGGGAGAGAGTGGCTTTTGGGACTCAGCTATCTGGAGAGGGCCATCTGACCATAGCTATGGCCTTCTATAGGGTAATAAAATACTGCCAACCTGTTAGATCCTGTAGAGGCAGAGCTGGAGGAATAAATATCTCAACCTCATGTTCCTCTCACCCTGTGATGTCCTGATGATGTCCCCCTATTCTTTAAACCCAATCAGAAGCCAGAAGACAAGTGAGCCCATTGAGCACTCCATATGGGTCAGCCTCCAGAAGCACAGAATAGGGTGGAGAGGGAGAGTGGATCTGAAGGGGCAAAGATGTTCATCACTCTCTTCCACAACCAATTTCTTCAGAAAATTTCAGGGTTGATGGAAATGAATCATAATATTTAATCCATGGTTTAAATTAACCCACAGAACTTGGCCTTATCTGGTGGTAACCCATACTTACAAAACTTAGCCCAAAGCCACAAGTGCTAAGCTTAGCACAAAGTCACTCACTATCACGTGACTTAATTGATTAATTAAATAGTTGCCACCCAAAGCACAGAAGAAAAGGTCCTAAGTTTAGGACAAGTAAACTCTTATAAAGGTTGGGAGGAAAAAGTAGGGAAAGATGAGCTTAAGTTTTCTCAAGGAGGAAGAAAAAGCTTGGCATAGGGGATGACGTTCAGAATACATACCTAACATAACAATTTTGCCTAAAGTTGGTGTGTTCAGATGTGTGTACTATACATGTAGACCAAGATCACTTACTTGCCCAGGCGTTAGAATACCTGGATTCTAGATCCCTGTTATTGCTTAGTTCTGTGACTTTGGCAAACAATTCTTCTCTCTAGGCTTGTTTCGACCTCTGTATTAGAAGAGGGTAGAACTAATGATCTTGAGCTTCCTTTCAGTTCTACCTTGTCTGATACTATTTTACCCAATCAGAAATCTTAAGAATGACTTCATTAAAACCTTAAAGATGAGTTAGAAAAACGAAACATTCTAGGCTGGTTGCAGTGGTTCATGCCTGTAATAATAGCACTCTGGGAGGCTAAGGCGGGTAGATTTCCTGAGCTCACGAGTTCGAGATCAGCCTAAGCCAGAGCAAGACCCCCATTTCTAGAAATAGCTGGGCATTGTGGTGGGCACTTGTTGTCCCAGCTACTTGACAGGCTGAGGCAAGGGGATTGCTTCAGCCCAAGAGTTTGAGGTTTCTATGAGCTGTGATGCCACGGCACTTGACTGAGGGTGACATAGTGAGACTCTGTCTCAAAAAAGAAAAGAAAAGAAAGAAAAAACCAGAACATTCTGAATAAGAGTCTAATTAAAATTATGATTTCAAACAATTTCTAATTTTCCCCTTAGGGTACTTCACCATAAAATTCAGCAGGCCACTAAGAGACAATAACCCTCCCTGTTCAATGAACACCAAGTTCAAAGTATAATATCCTTAAGGAACACTACCATTGGGTAATGACAATGGAGTACTTCACGCAATGAAAAGCTCTGGTTGGCTCGGCGCCTGTGGCTCAATTGGCTAAGGCACCAGCCATGTACACCTAAGGTGGCGGGTTCGAATCCCCAGCCCAGGCCCGCCAAACCACAATAATGGCTGCAACCAAAAAATGGCTGGGCGTTGTGGCGGGCGCCTGTGGTCCCAGCTAGCTACTTGGGAAGCGGAGGCAGGAGACTCGCTTGAGCCCAGGAGTTGGAGGTTGCTATGAGCTGTGATGCCATGGCACTCTACCCAGGGGGATAGCTTGAGGCTGTGTCTCAAAAAAAAAAAAAAAGAAAAGCTCTGGTTTCAGTGTATTGTATTAGAGCTGAAATCTATTGAATAATCTCCATCTTCTTTTAGTATCACACAGAAATCTCAGAACAAAACTGGTAATGATGTAAAAGGAATGGAACAAATTCCTTCTCATTCTCATTCATTCATTCTCTCTCACTGTCATGACTGGAGAAAAATACATTGATATCTACAGAGATATTTTGGTGACAGTACTTGCTAGCCATAGTATCTCTTTTTTTGAGACAGAGTCTCACTATGTCACCCTCAGTAGAGTGCTGTCGTGTCCCAGCTCACAGTAACCTTGAACTCTTGGGCTTAAGTGATTCTCTTGCCTGAGCCTCCCAAGTAGGTGGGACTACAGGTGCCCACCACAATGCCTGACTATTTTCTTGTTGCAGTTGTCATTGTTGTTTACCTGGCCCAGGCCGGGCTTGAACCCCCCAGCCTCGATGCATGTGGCTGGCACCATAACCACTGTGCTACAGGCACCAAGCCATAGTGTCTCCTATATTTCAAGCAACATTGATTTAGGTCTACTTAATTAGTTCACATCAACAATAAAAAATAGGAGAGGGTCCCCCAAAGAGGCAAGAGGTGGGAAGAATCTATAATTTGCCAAGATATGTATATCTTTATTATATATATATAAAGCCTAGAATAGGGAATGAGACCTAGAATCCCAGAAGTCAGTATTCCATGATAGTCTATGTCATCTGGAGGAAGATATTCTATGATGGAATATGGCATGGCTCATTACTCAACGTTTTTTCTTTCCCAATGAGTCTCTCATCTGTGAGGTTCCATATATTTTCTTTCATAATTTAGATGAACTCTAAAAAAGCACTTTGGGTCATTTCCCTTTTATCATCCCCCTCTACCAATATAGAAAGCTAAAAGTATCAAGAACACCAGTGTCCCTAAGAATGCATACAGATAGCTGAGGAATCACTGTCATTATTCTCCCAGGACAAGCTTTTCTCCCTTGAGAGCAATTTACTTTTTATTTGAATATTATGTATATAAAAGAGTGCTAGTGGATTCTTGTGTTGTTAGAAATGATTCTTTTTCTTTGGCTCTTATTTAAAAATGAGAATTACAAAAGAATCTCCTAGGACTCTTTATTGTTGCTTAATAAAACACATTTAGTGGTATAGCCGTCCCTGGACTTGAGTTCAAACAGCACAAAGAAGGAAGCATGAGTTATTACATCATCCATCACCCTGCTTGTGCTTTATTACTTAATAATGCTGTTTTACATGGAGTGTAAGCGGGCCACCTAAGAAATGACTACAGCCTCATGCTAAAGAGGTGGCGCATTCACTTGCTGCAGCTTTTACAAATGTTGTTCCGTGATCATTGCGCTTAATTTTTATTTCAATCCTTTTTCACTCTTTCTGTAAACAAATTTTGGCAGCAAATAAAGAAATGCATACAATAAACGACTTGATAAACAACTTGTTCTGGGAGAAAATTGAGGGCTAATAGAAACATGTTACTATTGATAATTCAACTGAAGTGTTTATGCCTTCTCATCATTCCTTATTAGAAAGCACAGTGATAATGAACTGTGCCAGCTTAGGCTTCCTGCCCCACAAAGGATTCCTTAAGATAAACAAGCCTGTTTGTTTGAAAAAAAAACCATATTTTAAAATAACAGTAGTAGGTTTACTAAGAAAGATGCTTGCAAAGTCAATGTACTGCGATGCTGGAATGTTCTCTATTTAATTTTGTTTATTTTCTACTCATATTACTATGCAAGAATGTAGAGTAATAATTAAGGCATTTCTAAGGAAATGAACATAATTATCGATTTGCAATGTTATTTATGGAGAAGCCACTAGCAAGATGCATTTATGTCTAGAGTTTATTTTTGTCTTGATTAGGAAATAACCATATGAAATTAGTGCTACAGAAATGGATTCTTTACATCATTTGTTTACTGAAACTTTCGGTTATTTATGGATCTGAACCTCAAGGCAATGGTAAGGCCCTTTCCTCATATTTTTTCTATGTTCAGAAAATTAGTACCAGTTTTAAAGAGATCTTATTCCCCTTGTAAGAATTGAGCCTCTGGGCTCTGTACTTTCATTTCTATCCTTGAAAAAGCAGTATGTATATATTATGAGGTAATTTTAGTAATACATTTATTAGTTATAATCTTTAAAATATTTTATTGCATTTTCATAAGTATTTATAATCATTTTTCTCTTGCAACTTGATCCCGACTCTGGGATTCATGCAAAATGGCTCAAATCCTCTATATTTTGAGATAAACAAAAGCAGACTGGTAGGACATTTTTAACAAGTAGGGTGCATGTGACATTGAAACTACAGAATTATAATTGTCTGCTTTGACTTATTTAGGGCATGTATTAAAGGTCAGAGAGATGCTGCTTCTAGGTGTCAATGGAACCAATGCAAATTTGAAATGCAAAAAGATGTCACATCCTCTGTGCAAGCAAATTTGACTTTCTCTCTTGTAATATTGCAAAAATAATATTACCTCTAATAGTGTTCAGAGAAAAGTAACAAAATTCCCAATACCACCACTACTATCATTTCTGTTTATTACCTTCTGTTCTTTGCCTATCCACATTTATGTTTTAAACATAGCAACAATCATAGTATATAGGTCATATTGTATCTTTTTAAATGTTTCTTTTATTTTTTAAATTGATAAAAATTGTATATATTTATTGTGTATAACATGATGCTTTGAAATCTATGTATGTCATGGAATGGTTAAATTGAGCTAATTAGCATGTGCATTCCCTCACATAGTAATCCTTTTAGAGGTGAGAATACTTAAAATCTGTTCTCTTACTATTTTTCAACAATGAGATATATTGTTATTAACTATAGTCACCATGTTATATAATAGCTCCCCTGCACTTATTCCTCCTATTTAACTGAAATTTGTATTCTGCTTGTTATTCTCAACTTGCCTTTGAAAAGAGAGCTGGAATTTTCTATAAGGAGATTGCAGAATGGGACTAAGAAAGTTATATTACTCTAGTTGGAGAAAAAAGAAAGAGAAAACATGTATCGATTGTGTGAGTTTCAGGCTTTTCAAAAGGGATGTAACATTTACCTTAGATTTTCCTTAACCAGAAATTTGAACCCAACCATCTTGGCTTGGAAAAGGGTACGGAATGTAATTAAACTAAAATTTGTGAATGAAAGTAGAGCAGCATTTTCTTTCTGCCAGATTGCTAATTAAATGCCACGGAAGACTTGCATATTTAATTTTAGTCATGTAAAGAATGTGCAATAGTTGGTAGGCAAGAGTTTGGCCAGGAAAGAAATGATTATATTTTTAGATCATTTCGTTACCCCTGTTAATTTATTATCCTGTGATGTAGCTCAAGTGTAGAAATGGAAAAGTCCCTTGATTTGATACAGAGTTAAGTTTTGCCAGGTCAAAGGGCAAGGTGTTTGAAGGTATAGGCAAAAGAATGGTGGAAGAGATGGGCCTTGAGTTCTAGGCAGCAGAGGAAAGGAGATGGAGGCAGGTGAGTGCTGAAAGATGAAGACAACGTAGAAGATGTCAAGGGGCTGGAGTTCTCTGTAATAAGAACAGATGGTAGTGGTAAAAATAGAGCAAGAGAACTGGAAGAATGGAGGGTTGTATTCAGCTGGTTTATTAAAACTGAAATAAAATCTGAAATACAAGTGAACTGGCCTATTTTAAAGGTTTTTTTTTTTTTGGTTTTTATGTTGTGAAACATTAGGACCTGAGCAGAGCACAAGGCATGGGAATTGAAATCCATTCATTAAGTCATTCATGCATTAATTCAATAGTCAGTAAATAACTATGATGTGCCAGATACTATTTTGGGTGCTGGGAATAGAGTAGTGAACAAGGGAAGACAATTTCTGATCTTTTGGAATTTATACTCTAATGGAAGAGTCAGACACTTAACAAGTAAATAAAATATTGAGTTGTGATAAAGAAATCTAGCAAGGTCACAGAGGCAGGAAGGGAGCTATTTTAAACACTTTGGTCAGAGAAGTAAAGTGGGGAGAGGGGAACGGGAACATGAGGGAAATGAGGAAGGAAGCCAAGCAGAGACCTGGGCAGAGAGCTTCTAGGCAAAAAAACCCCCCCAAAATAAAACTCCCCCCCAAAAAACAGTCAGTGTAAAGGCGCTGAAGGGAGAATATGGCACATAGGCCTATCTCCACCATTTGGCCAGGCCAGGGCAAGAGTACAAATGGAAACTCACACACTCTATGTCCAAATATTAAAATTTATGCAACGTTTTCTGTTATCCTATCTTGAATTATATACCTTAACATTGGACCAGAAGGCCCAAGTCAGATTTAGAATTTTTGGCCT
This sequence comes from Galagoides demidoff, assembly GCA_963574575.1. Taxonomy (NCBI): domain Eukaryota; kingdom Metazoa; phylum Chordata; class Mammalia; order Primates; family Galagidae; genus Galagoides; species Galagoides demidoff. The sequence continues at coordinate 38,811 of CAUYQV010038326.1, read as the reverse complement.
CTTCAGGGTTCTGCACCAGAACATGATCCAGCCGCTAGCTCCTGAGCCCAGCCAGAGGACAAGCTCCCTTTCACTTCCCACCCAAGAAGGGAGGTCTTGAATAGTGTGTATAACACCCTGCCTGTCCAAGCTCTGTCTATACAGCCATAAACAGTTGTCCCTTGATGGCTCTTTGAGACTAGGGACGTGCTCATTTGTGTCATAGTCTTCTCTTGGGAAGATAGACAAGGAAAGGGGCCCATGCTGTTTCTAGAAACTAGCTCTTGGTCATTTGGGAAGTGTATTCTGGAGTCCTGGTACCCAGAATGTAGTTTAGATGGGCCCAGGCTCTGGATGGTCACAACCTCTTGCCCCCCTGACACCTGCTCTGTGAGGAAGAGTGTGGCTTGAGGGATATTCGAGCAGGACCCTCAAAATTTTTGGAATCAGGGCAGCAGCCCCTTTTTCCAGGACCTAAGGATGTCCCTTTTGCTTGTTACCTTTCAGGAGGAACAAGGAGGCTATTCCTATATTCTCAGGATTTGAACTGTGATAATGGAAGAGATATGAAGCTTTCGTTCTGTGGAGGGTCTATAAAAAGTAAAGGAAGGAAGAAAAGGAAACCAGAATGTATGGAGCATCTGCGCTGAGCCTGGCTGTGTGAAATATGCTTTTGCTTGTGTGATCTAATTTAATCTTCCGAATAACCCCGGGAAGTAGGCTTTGTACTCTCCTGGGTAAGGTTAAGAAAATAAACTCAAGGAGGTCACTTCCTTGCCCAGCGTCACACGACCAGTGAGCTGTGGAGCAGGAGCTCAAACCCAGGGCTCTGGCTATTTCTGAAGCCCATATTCTTTCTACTACACCACATCACCTTTGAAAGCTATCCTCAAAGAAAGGCTTCATTTGTAATGAGAGTAAAGAGCAATATAGCAAATGAAATCTTACACTGTTCAGAGGTGAAAAGGACTTCAAGGATCCTCCATCCAGGACTGGTTCCTGTCCTGAGGTCCCTAGATCCCCTGGGAGTCCACGAAGATAGTATGTGAGTTTATAGGCTTTAGGTATTTCTAAAAATCAAGGCAAAATGTATACACGAAGTAATGGACGTGTCTTAAATGTACAATTTGAGGAGTTCTTTTTTAAATGCAAATACTCAAGTAATCACCACCCTATTCGAGCTATTTCCTCAAGATATGTTCCTTACTCCAGAAATTTTCTTGTGCCTCTCTCCAGGCAATCTTCCCACACAATAGGCAGCCACTGCTCTGATATCTATTACTATGGATTTATTTTGCCTGGAAATAGAATCACACAACATATATTCTTTTGTATTTGCTTTCTGTTGCTCAGCATGTCTTTTTGAGATTGATCCTTATTATTGGATAAAAGATGATCTCCCTTTTTGTATGGCCAAGTAGTATCCCCTTGTATGAATATATTACAATGTATTTATCTCTTCACCTATTGATGGGCATTTGGGCTCTTTCCTATTTTGGGCTATTAGGAATGAGGCTGGTATAAACATTTTTGTACATGGCTTTTTGTGGTGTATGTATGTATTCATTTATCTTGAGCCTATACCTAGGAATTGCTGGATCATATGGTAGATGTAGGTTTACCTTTTTAAAGAAACTGTCAAACTTCTTCAAAGTGGGTATCTCATTTTATACTCCTACCAGCAATGTATAAACGTTGCGGTTGATAAGCTTTTTTTAAAATTTAAAATATTTAATTTTGAAATATTTCAACATGCAAAGAAAGGATAATATTAATAACTGACAGCTGTATATCTACCTACCACTAAGATTTAACATGTTAACAATTTCCTGTATTTGTGTCAAGTCTTCATAAGTGAAATATTAAAGATACACTCAAAGACCATTGCTCCCATCGCCTTCCTTTTCCTCCTCCCTGGAAGTTAGCATCATCCTGAAGTTAGCGTGTATCCTTCCGCATCTATTTTTAAATATGTGACATAGTGTATGAACCATTTTCAATGTTTTACCAAGTGTAACAAAGATGGCACATTTTCCTGTGGTAGGTCTGGGCACAGTATTTGAAACAGCGGCCCTCTTAATAAATAAGTCTGCTCATTGTTATTTATTGATTCTGATAGGTTGTTTATAGCTGCAACCTATTGATTATTATCTGTTCTAATAGGTTGTTTATACCTTTTATTTTAAAAGGCAGTTTATGTGGCAGATGAAAATCCTCCAAAGCTTAGAGTCTTCTCAAGGAAAGTAATGAGGAAGTTCTTGGCAGTTGTGCTGGTTGGAAACGCAGGGCTCATACAGCCCTCCCAGATGATGGATGAGGAAACTGAGTCACATGCCAATTGTCACTTGCTAGGCCTTTACAGCTAAAGAAGGCCAGGTGGTCTTTTGATGTTCATTCTAGAATTCTCCATGCAGCGTCCATGTCATTGAAGGCGACCAAAGATGGAGAAGGAAAGGAGAGAAGAAAAATGTGATGTGGAGGCGAGAGGAAGGAAAAACTTCATAAAAACAAGACAGCAGAAATGTGGTATTTTAAGGAAGACGTTTGCCCTTCATATGAATGATTCTTGAATTTTGGTGTATATTTTTGGTAGCAGTATGCGGTGAGTCACTAACAAAGAGCTTAAGACAGATGAGTTAACATAAATGGACCAAAATAAGCTGTGGTCTCTAGGCTGAGCAGCTGTTGGACAAACCTGCCAATACTTTATTTCCCAGAAACACTTGCAGTGGATTAAAGTGAGCAGGCGGCAAATGCCTCATTAGAAAATTCCATACCTTTCAGAGTTTCCTGCGCCTGAGAAGTGGCTAGCCAGGGGAAAGGGGAAAGCCCCCAGTTATTTATTGAAGTTCCACTTTGTGGAAGAGGGTTGGCAGCAGCGTGTGCCAGTGGGGGGATAATGCAGAGAGATATGGGCGTTTTCAGCCTGACTCTGTGATTGGGGCAGGGGGGCAACTTGAGCCTTCTCTGTGGCTGTTTTTCACCTTCTGAATGAGGGGCTTGGATCGGATTACCTCCGAGGTCCCTTCCAGTTCACAAATTTATAGTTTGCATTAATTGAGTGATTACCTGGTGCCAGGTACCTTGTGAAGTGCTTTACGTATAGATGTCCCCCCCCTTGCATTAAACCTTTGCACTTTTTTCAACAGTAGTCCCATTTTTCAGATAAAGAAACTGAGGCTTATGAGATGTTGTGTGGCAACACAAATAGAAAAAGGAAAAGCAACTGAGGCTTAAAGGAGATCAAACACCTGCCTGAAGTTACATAGTGAGCAGTTGTAGAGCCTTGACTCAAACCCGAGATTGTCTTGGAAACCTGGCTTCTTGATTACCATTCTGTGTTGCCCTTTCTCCCTAGGCAGGATATTAGGAACAAGTGGTCTCCGCATCTCTTTTTCCTTTCCTCCGCACAGCTTTATATCTGTGTCAAATTGTTGTGCTTTATTTGCACTATAGTGGATTTGCAGATCCTAATTGGAAGTCCTCACCACATCCACACACTACGCTGTGAATGAATGGCATTAAAGATAGTAAATCAAATTCAGGACACACACCTCATGCAAGACAGAAATAGTGTCAAGTGGGGCACAGCAAAGCCATTTGATTCACAGGATCTTCGTCGGCTTGAATATTTTGTACATTCTCTCCAGTGGACACTCTGTACCCAATGTTCCCACTGATGTCACTGGCAGAGATGTCTTATGAGGAGACACTGTGTTTGAAAAGCCGTTTCAGTAACCTCCTCTATCCTGATTTAATATGATATGGCCATGGCAACGGCGTAATAGTGGCAGCTCCTTTGTTCCCTTTCATAAATGATGCACAATTTAAGCATTTTCTCACACTGCCTCTCTTCCAATGAGGACATCAGATGTAGGGAGAAAATCCTTCCCTCTGAAAGAAGATAAATAAACCCTAAGACTGTGGGTGACGTTATCGAACTGCTGTTCAAGATGAGTCTTTAGTTGGTGACTGACAATCCTGTGTTTGAAGTCTACTGGGGATATTTATGAGTGAAATCGTGTTTTCCATAATTCTTTCTCTGCTGTCACATATATATAAATGAATAACTGAAGCACTATCTAATAATTCAAACCACAAAAGTTGTGTTGCTTATAAGTATTTGGATATTTTGGTTTTTATTTTAGAGACAGGGTCTCACTATGTCACCCAGGCTGGAGTGCAGTGGCATATTCTTAGCTTTTCATAGCCATGAACTCCTAGGCTCGAAAGATCCTCCAGCCTCAGCCTCCTGAGTAGCTGGTACTCTAGGCATGAACCACCATGTCCAGCTGTTATAATTTTAAATCTTTTTGTAGAGACAGGGTCTATGTTGCCCAGGCTTGTCTTGAACTTCTACTGCCTTGGCTTCATGAAGTGCTAGGATTATAGGTGTGAGCCAGCGTGCCCAGCCTGAATGTTTTAAGGTACAGGAACTTTGAATCGAAAAGGAATATATGTATATATACAACCTTCTTTTTTTTTAAAAGAAAAAAAATCAATTTATTGAGGCATGCATGATTAGCATACAACATGCATTCAACTTACTAAGTCAAAAGGCAAGTGTTAAAGTATGATAGATCGTATTGACCTTAGTACTTCACTTCTTTCTGTAGTCATATCCTTTACCACGTGACCTTGGGATTTTATCTACTAAAGAAGCAGAGTCTACCTCCCTTGAATCAAGGCTGGCCTTGTGACTTGTTTGGGGCAATAGAATGTGGCGAAAGTGATGGTGGGCCAGTTCCAGGTCTAGGCCTCAAAAGGCCTTGAGTGCTTTCACTTACTTGCTCTTCTTCTGTGTTTTTTTATGAGAATAGTCCCAGGTTATCCTGCTGGAAGATGGGACGTGAAGAGCAAAGTTTTCACCCTCGTCATTGCAGCTGAGGTTATCCTAGAAAAGCTGAGCTGCAGCAGAACGTAAGACCTATGGGTGAGTCCAGTCGAAATCAGAAGCACTGTCCATCTAAGCCAGTGGTTCTCAACCTTCCTAATGCCGCAACCCATTAATACAGTTCCTGCAGGTCATGACCGACAGGTTGAGAACCACTGAAAGCCCTGCCTAAATCGCCAACCTGCAGACTTATAAACAAAATAAATGCTTATTGTTTAAATACATTGAGTCTTGGGATGTTTTATTAGGAATAATTATGTGGCAATAGGTAACTGATATAGGAAGTGAGACTTCAGGTGTCAGGAAAGTACACCTGACTTTCCTGGAAGTACCTGAGGATTGGGAGGATTACTGGAAATACCAAGCATCAAATTGTGACTTAATAACAATTTAAAGTCTTCCCAAATCAGCACAGTTATGGATCACCTACCAATAATTATACTGCATATATTTACTGAGTACATTATCGGCAAGACACAATGCTAGGTAGAATGTCTAGTGAATGGGAGGCCAGGGAAAGCAAAAGTAAATGGTGGACCTGATTTATAGAGGCATAAAGGTGGTCAAATGGCTAATGACGTTTAGGTGGCAGAGAAGGGTAAATTCAAAGAGCTGGCTATGAGGCCAAGGGTCAAGAAGAAGACCAGTGAAAACAAGATGAAGTTAAAAGCGTAAAGATAGAGGAACATCCTGAATCTCAGTCATGGAGGAGAGTACTTATATGAGATACAGATGTGCTAGGCAATCATTTCCACCCCCAATCTGCCAGCAGCAATTCTTAACCAATAACCTCTGCTTTCTTGGCTCTTGGGTGGGATAATTTTGGAATGTGTATTTTATACCTTCATCATCATTTCCCCACAGAATTAAGCTCCAGACTCCTACTGTGGCAGCTGGCTTAGTAACACTCCGTTCGTCTACTGCCTTCACTTTGCCACCCACTCCAAGGCCACTAGATTCTTCTCTGTTCCTTAAATAAGCCGAGGTACTTCCTGGTCTAGGGCATTTGTGGTTTCGCCCTCTGCCTGAGATGCTCTTCTCCTGGAGATGTGCCTGGCTGGTTTCTTGTCATTTAGGTCCTAGCTTAAATTTCACCTTGTTCAAGAAGACTTGACTGGTTACCAAATCTAAAGTAGCTTCATCGTCTGATCTTAATTCTTCACATTGCTTTTTTCACTATCAGATATTTTTCGTATTCGTTTGTTCTCATGTGTTCTTTCTGAGAGGGTAAGTTGGCACAATTCCTCTGGGAAGGTTGCTGGGCAGTATCCACCAAAGTCACTTATGACCCAGAAAATTTCGTTCCCAAGTATATATCCAAGAGGAGTGACTGCTCATGTCTATTGAAATACAAGTACAAGAATGTTTGCTGCACCTTTATTCATAACAGCTAAAGTTGGGACCAAAGCAAATGATCACTAATAGGAAAAAGGCTAAAGAAACTGCAAATTATTTAATGGAATGTTCTACAATGGAACACTATACAACAATAAAAATAAGGAACTGCTACTATACACAACCACATGAATGAATTTCACAAAAATGATCACGGAAAAAAAGAATTCAAGCGCAAAAGAGAACATATTATTCCATTTATATGGCATTCAAGAACAGGCAAAACTATGATGCTGGAGTTAGAATAGGGATTACCACCAGGCAGGAGGAGATTGACTGGGAGGGAGGGTGGGGTGCGGGAAATACTCTATGTCTTGATGTGGGTGGTGGTTACTTGGGTATATACACATGTAAAAAGTTATCTAGGCATGTACTTAAGATTTGTGTACATTCTATGTATGTCATACCTGAATACAAAACAAAAATAAAAAGTAGATTCCATGAGAACAAGGACATTTTCTGACTTGAGCACTACTGCCAGACACATAGTATGCCATCACTAAGTATTTGTTGACCGGCCAAATGCATAACTGTGAATTTGTATGTTTTTTAAAAATTTGGCTCGGCGCCTGTGGCTCAATCGGCTAAGGCGCCAGCCACATACACCTAAGGTGGCGGGTTCGAACCCCCAGCCTGGGCCCGCCAAACAACAATGATGGCTGCAACCAAAAAATGGCCAGGCGTTGTGGCAAGCGCCTGTGGTCCCAGCTACTTGGGAGGCTGAGGCAGGAGACTCACTTGAGCCCAGGAGTTGAAGGTTGTTATGAGCTGTGATGCCATGGCACTCTACCCAGGGGGATAGCGTGATGCTCCGTCTCAAAAAAAATAAATAAATAAATAAAAAATAAAAAATTTAATCTGGAAATTAAGTTTTATTGAATACTCCATGTGCTGTGTGTATTAGAGGAATCAAAGGTGAATCAACCTAACAAAGAAACACACAATCAATTATGTAAGATGGCAGCATGTAATTAATACTATATAACAGATGTTGAACAAGGGGTTGGCAGAGCTAAAGAGAGATATTTCACCCACAGCTTTGGGGAAATGAGAGTTGGTCTGACTCTGGAAGTATTTCTGAAGGTAGGGCTGGGTTATATGGGAGACAAAGAAAAGCGTGGCTGAGAGTGGCAGAGAACAAAGCCTTTAGACGTGAAGCCTGGGCAATGGAGAAATCCAAAATGACTGAAGTCAGGGGAGGAGAGTCATGGAGGCGTGAAAGATGAACATCTGTCAAAGTAGGCTCGGACCTGCTCACAAAGGGCCTGGGCAACGTTGCAAGGAGTTTCCCATTCACACCATGCATAGGGATGAGGTTTTAAAGCAGAAAAGTGATTTTGAAGAGTGAATTTTTATCTTTCCTAAATTAATATTTTATTTTAAAATTTTTAATTTCAGAGGAGCATAAGGGTATATATGATTAGTTTACATTGTTTGTGTTTGTTAGGTTTGTAGTTGAGCCCTTCCCCCAGGAGGTGTGATACCCTTACATTGTGCCTGTCAGGTGAGAGCTTACCAATCTCCCTCCCTCCCCCTCCCTCCTCCTTTTTGTTTCCCTCCTCCCCCTTCATGAATTTAATTGTGTTTTTCTCTTGTGTGGCCATGTAGTCATTCTTCTACTAGTTTCATAATTTTTTAAAAATTTCATTTACAGAAAAATCTAAAAAGCCAGTGTACACAAAGGATACAAACCTGATAAAATCACTGCTATCATTTTCGTATGTCAACTCTGAGATACTTAACAAAATTGTGCTATAATTCACATGCTTTCAGCTTTACCATTTTAAAGTGTACAATTCAGTGGGTTTTAGTATATTCACAGGATTGTGCAACCATCACCTTAATTTCAGAATACATCATCTCAAAAGGAAACCCCATACCTATTAGTAGTCACACCCTATTCCTCCTTCCCTGAACCCTTGGCAACCACCAATCCACTTTATGTCCTATGGTTCTTTCCAGAGATACTTTTCTATGTGTATATGTATAAACACATACACATGTGCACACACGTATGTTTCTCTCCTTCCTTCCAAAAACAAATGGATTTGCACATACTTCTTAGCAAGCTGTGTTGACTCCCGAACACTATTATCAGATACATATCTGATCTGTTTGTAAAAAATTAGTCTGGGTGGCAGGACCAAGGATGGATTAAAAACAGAGATTGGAGTCTGTGAGACTGCTCAGCAATGCCTGCAGTAGGGGAGGTCACGTGGCACGAACCGGGAAACTGGCAGTGTAATGGATGCTGTGGTGTGCTTCTAACATCCCTACTTCAGGACTGAGGCACTCATTACCCCAGCTGTAGGAAATGCTTGTGGCTGATGGTTCTCACTGGAGTGTCTTTCTGGGACTTGCCCTCATCTGAAAAGATCTCATTAGCCTCAACTCACACTCTTGCTCTGGGGCAGCCAACGATTGACTGATGGGGGGGAAGTGTTGTTATAAAGGCCCAGGAACTGTCCTGGATTTGGAAAATCACTGAAAAGCCACCCTAGCTCTAGAGCTCCCCTTAGAGTCAGCGGAGGCTCTTATTTAACTGCATTGTGGTTTGGGTCCTCCCTCTGCCCAGTCCTACGGCCTTCACTTCCCCACAGGTGTTGCTCCTGAGAGCATCCCTGATCAAATTCCTACATTCAAATCTCTGTCTCAGATTCTGTTTTCCGGGGGACCCAACTTGTGACAAACAAGGATGGAGAAGAAGCCAGCATATGTAGATGTCTTTGTGGAGCAATTGAGTGGGATGAATGGAAGAGGTGAAGAGGAAGAACACATGCAGGTATATAATTCATGCATTAAATTTTATATATAATATATACACATGTATATATCACATAACATGCAAACATAGCCTTTGGCGCTTAGTGTTTACTTTGTGCCAGAAACAGTTCTGGCAGATCAAAATGCAATAGGAATTAGATCTGGTTCTTTTATTCAAAGAATCCACAGTGTTTTAGGGCAGACACAGGGTAAACCAATAATTCTAATACATTTTTTTGAGCACTATAGTGCTCAAAAACAATAGGAAGAAGTGATGATGAATTATTAGGGGAGTGAAGACACCACCAAGGTTTTAAGCTGGCTGTTTGAAAAATGGTAAAGCAATCTTGTGACATGGAGAATGCAGGCGAAAGAGACTGTAATTAGAAAATAAAAATTGAAGTTAATATGTTCCCTGAAGAGTTAGAAATATGGGCTTGAAATTCCCAAGAGAGGTCATAAATAGAAATATATATTTAAGTGGTATCCATATAGAAATGATAGTTAATGCCTCAGGAGTGGATGAGATTGTCAAGGGAGATCATGAAAAATGGACACTTGAGAAAGATCTATAGCAGGGCTAATGTCTGTAATCAGCTCACTCTATACCAACATCCATTGGAGATATAGCTCACTGACCACACGGATTTGGAATCCTTTTCAACACATGGCTTCCTGTAGCTATTATCAATAAATCCACTTACCATTTTTGGTTTCTTCTCAGCAAAGTCTAGGTGTGGTGACCAGGAACAATTGTGGGCCTCTAAAGAAGAATGAGCTGCTTGGATATTCGGTGGAGAGAGAGTGCCCAGGAAGCCAGGAGAAGTACTAGGAGAATAGGGAACACTAGAAGGAAGAAAAGTATTTCAGGGAGAAGGAAATAATATTTGTCAAATGGCAAAGTTGAGGACTTGAGGACTAGGAGAGTGGTTTCCCTGTGAGAGAAGTGGAATGATAGAGGGCTGAGTAGAAAATCCAAGGTATTTTCAAATGCTCATCTATATATGGACTGCTTGAACCCATCCAGGGGAGCTTGTTGAAAATGCATTTCTCGGACTCAGCCCACAGCTATGCCCTCAGGCTATACTCTGGCCTCCAGGGAGCAAGTCAATCTGGGGTACCAGTGTGACAGAGAGATGCTAGAAGATAATGGTGGATGCTCACTGTAGCAAGATGTTGTTAGTGTTCCTTTCACATGAGTTCAGGACTTACTGTTCAGCACATACCCCTTGACTCACATATAAGCACATCGGGACTCTCTGCTTGAGGACCTTTCTGGCATGCTTAACCTGCTTGCCAGAAATGCCAGAGAGTTAATTTCCCAGGGCTCAGTCCTCAACTAATGAAGGACAGGAGTTGGTGGATAAATATCTCAACTTCTTCACCTCCTTGATGGGACAACTTGTTTTATACAGAAGTTGTATTCCAGAAATCTCCAGGAGGATTGACTCTGAGGTGCCCAGAGTATGCTCACTAACACAACGTTGATGTCCTTCCCTTCTCACTTCCTTACTCTTCTCTTAGCATTCCCTGAGATCACCTCTCACCTAAACTATTAGTACCCATATCCTTGATTCAGAGTTGGCTCTTGGGGAAACCCAAAACTGTGATATTTACCATCTTAACTCTTCTTCCTGGGCACAAAGGACAGTTACATATTCCAGTGTCTCTTGCAGTGTGGTTAAGCCTAGGTGACTGAGTTCTAACATATGGACAGAAGTGATCTATATCATCTCCAGGCTGGGCCGCAAAACTTCTGGTGTGATCACCTCTCTCAGTTTTTCCTTTTTATGGTGATTTCAGAGGCCACGTGTTTAAGATGGCAGCCTCACAAGATAGAAGCTGACTGGATTGCTGGGTCGCTAATTGGAGGAGATTTGCTAAGGAGAGCTGCCCCACAGGTACCAGATTGTTACATGAATGAATAAGAAGCAGACCTTTATTATGTGAAATCAGTGAGGGTTTTTTTTTTTTTGTTACAGCAGCTAGCATTGATTACCCTGATTAATATACCTGTACACCCGTGTTCTCAGTTTACCCTCACTTAGATCTCCAAAATTACCACTTTTGGAGTATTTGTCCACTATTTGTCCTTCCTCCTTTAAAAAGTTCTCAGTGTGGCTGACAATATAGCTTACTTAAAACAGCCATGTGTTTAACTGATGAAAGTGTGCTTAATTATGTTTAATAAGTACTGAATCGGCTTCTGGAAGGTAGTTCTGTTGTCAAGTGGATTCCTGATTGGTAGGATCTGTGAAGGAGATGTTTCTAAACATTGAAGCCTTCTTTTTAGGTGTCCTTCCACCATCAATTGGTACAGCCCACTTTCAGCTTTATCTGTGTTGTCCAGAAGCAGACAAAAGAGGGACTCAACACTTACACGTGATTGCTGACCTCTGGCCTCAGTCTAAAGTCCAAACTTCTTAACTGGGTATTTCTAGGTACCCCAGTTGGCCCCAACCAACATTCCTACCCTGATTATGCCCCCACCACATCACAGCTCTTACCACAAAACCTCTCAAATTATACTTCTCACCGCAGGGGAGCTTGGCTCTCACTGTACCCTACACGTGGAATGCCTTTTCCTCTCTTCCTTTCAGACCCAGCCCGTAGTCAAAGCCCTCACTCAAATTCTGTCTCCTCTTGAAAGTTCTGAAATTCCATTTCACCTTTCCTTTTGCCACACCCACTCATTGGCCTTCAGCATTCGCTGCTTTTGGTGATTTCTGTCTTTTTCTGTGTTTGCATCTTCTCTTCTGAATTAAAAATGAACTATTTTTTTTAAAATCATGCCATTTTCTCTCTGTAACCCCTACAGCTTTTAGTACATCGCTGGGGACATGACTACGGAAGACAGGTAGATATAGATATGGATATGCAATTGAACTTGATGAATATCACAGATGCACAGTGTTCAGACATGATTTTAAAAAGTTTATTTGTAAATTATTTCAAACGTACAGAAAAGTTGCAAGAATAAAAATAGTATTCATCTGTATACATTTTAACTAGATTCACTTATGTAAATATTTTACTTCTTTTTTGTGACTATCTGTGTATCTTCTCTGCACACACACACACACACACACTCATGAGTTTTTCTGAACCATTTGAGGGTAAGTTATATACATTATGGGCCTTTATCCTTAAATACTTCAGTCTGTATTTCCTGAGAATAGGGAGAGCCTTTTACCTAATCACAATAGAGTTGTCAACTTCCATCAGTTTAATATTAATACAATACATTTATTTAATCTTTTGTTCTTTTTTTTTTTTTTTTTTTGAGACGGAGCCTCAAGCTATCCCCCTGGGTAGAGTGCCATGGCATCACAGCTCACAGCAACCTCCAACTCCTGGGCTCAAGCAAGTCTCCTGCCTCCGCCTCCCCAGTAGCCGGGACCACAGGCGCCCGCCGCAACGCCCGGCCATTTTTTGGTTGCAGCCATCATTGTTGTTTGGCGGGCCCGGGCTGGGGATTCGAACCCACCACCTTAGGTGTACGTGGCTGGCGCCTTAGCCGATTGAGCCACAGGCGCTGAGCCTAATCTTTTGTTCTCATTCTAATTTTGTCAATTGACTGAATAACGCCCTTTATGACCTCTTTTCCCGCCAATAAAGAACCCACTATGGCAGGAGTTTTCAAACTTTTTAAACAGTGGGCCAGTTCACTGTCTCTCAGACCATGGAGGTCCAGACTGCGGGCCCGGGATGAGTGGGCTGCTAAGCAGGACAGGCAGCAGTGGCAGAAACACCCGGTGGACCAGATAAATGGCCTAGGTGGGCCGTATATGGCCTGCGGGCCGTAGTTTGAGGACGCCTGCAGTATGGGGTCAGGTATTACATTCAGCTGTCAGGTCTCATTAGCCTCCTTTAATCTGGAACATTTCCACAGCCTTTCTTTGTCTTTTATGACATTGTTATACTTCAAGTTAACCCTCATCCCCCGCGTTTTAAAAGAAAGTCAGAGTTTTAAAAATCTCCCAGGTTTGGCAGCCTACTTTACGTATGTACACATGGATAGATATGGCATTTACAAGTAGTGCCATAATCATTCTCAGCACAAGACTCTGAGCTCGGGCCCCATTAAATTCTCATTCTGAACTTGTAATCGATGACAATATTTTTAATGCTGCCGTACAGGAACCTTTGTTTCATTTTATTTATAATACCTTTCTCCTTAGTTAAGTGGAGCTGGAGTGGAAGAGGAAATCACAAATCTCTCCTCCAGCTTCTGCTTAGGTTTCAGGCTGCATGGGAGGAAAAGTCAATAGAGGAAGTGAGAGAGTAAACTGAGAAGTTGAAATCAAAGTGGTGGGCTGCTGAGTCTCGGCTGTGGTGTCTCTCTCTCTGAATTCAAAGCATTTTTTACAGACAGCATTCAACCATAGTTAAATAAAATCCCTACGCTGTCGAAAGGGAAGGCATTAGTGATTTCCATTGTTTGGGAGTGGAAAAAGAGACTGACAGGCTCAATGGCTTTTAGACTTTGAGTCAGAAAGGCAATGAGGAATCATGGAAAGAGAACCGATAAGGGACTAAATTCATTCAGGAGATTTGAATCTATTTATTGCCACTTCTGCCAAGTTGTTATGTAGCTCAGCAAGTCGCATCATCCCTGTGACTTGGTATCATTATCTATAAAATTAGAATTTAGAGTGGACTCGATTCTGTCTAAATTTCCTTCAGATTCTCAACTGCAGTGGGGAATGAATTCCAACAACATTGCATGCACATTTTATGGAGTGCCCACTAAGTGCTGGACACTGGGCCAGGTGCTGCAGACATAAAGATGGGCGCTCCTTTGTTCTCCCGGAGCATCCAGTGTGGTGGAGGGGAGGAATGGGCATGCAAGTAAAGAATTGTGATTCAAGGTGATAAGGGGCAATTTCAAGGTACTTTAGTGGTACAAAGGAGACAGTAAGCAACTTTCCCTGGGGAACGTAATGCTTCATAGAGGAAGTGACAATGCTTGTTGAACTGAGTCCTGAAGTGGGGACAAGGCATCCCAGGCAGAAGGCACATGGCTATTTATGGACCACATGTACTTTGGGTGTACTGGAGCACAAGGTGCCAGAGGTAAAGTGAGGGTAATGAGGCTGGAGTGGTAGCATAGCAGGGGCCAAATCTGGGGGGGGTGGGTGGGTACCTTGCCGAGAGGAGTTTAAGGCTGGGAGAGAGTGACAGGGCTGAGACTCAATGGCAAGGAGATCAATGGGGATTTTATTGCGAAAGACAGGAGATTGAGAGACATTGGCAAAAGGATGCAGCAAAATGATAGGAGACATGTTTAGGAGAGAGACCTGAGAAACACTGTGGGGCTGGAAGGAGATGTCACAGGACTTCCATGTTTCTGATTTGCCCAGTGGACTGAATTGTGGTGCAGTTAACTGCAATTGGAAGTCCCCATGGAGGACCAGGTTTGGGGGATGTATAATAAATTCAGTCTAGGCTACACTGGCCTTGATATGAGTTAAGGACACCTAAGTGGAGAGTTCCAGTAGGCAGTTTTCCAAGTGGAACTGGAACTCAGGAAAGAAGTCTGAGCTGGAGACAGATTTAATGAGTAGCATGTTATAGGTGTGAAAAGTGTCAGCTAGGGAGAGTGTAACTTTGGGAGAAGTCTGTGACAGAGGGAAGAACATGAGTTCTGTCGTCTTATTAGATCTGGATTATTATTTGCTGAGATCATATTAGCTGTATCATATTAGACAAGTAACTTCGAATTTGTTGATTTTTAAAACAACTCCAATTTGTAGACTTGTTGGGAGAGTTTGAGATTAAAAAAAATGCAATCGATGGAAATCATCAGAGGTGCAGGAAGGGCACCCTGGGAGACACCATTAAACTCCAGTTTTATTCCTCTGCTTTCTAAAGGTGTCAAGAAGAGCTGTTTGTTAACTGAGTTCCCTGCCCCCTTAAGGCCTTTCTTGCCATATTAATTTGTTGCCAGTTGCTTCATTTCTCCCATCCCTGGTTTCCTCCTCTGTAAAACAGAGACAATAACAATTCTTCTGGTTATCCCAGAGAGTTCTTTTGAAAATCAGTGAGATAAGGTTTGTGTGAACACTGCGAACTGCAAAATGCTTTATAAATGCTAGTTATTATCAATATGAATAGAACAAACAGACTGTGCCCAATTCATCAGCATTTTCAAATGCTCTGCTGTGTTTGTCAGCATGAACATTAAAGAATGTTCTAACTCATCAGTGGCAGAACTGAAATAAAACAGAGGGTCTCTGACTCTTGGCCATAGTTATGTAAATCACTGTTTGAGGCTTTTACTGACCCAGGATTTACCTTCCCGCAGATTAGTAATGGTGGGTCAGAGCTAAGGGCAGGTGGGCAGGAGGAAGTAGAGCTATGGATTGGAGAACTGGTGAGACTACCAGAGGCCTGGGGCTCCTGTGATCACTACTTGTCTCCTCTGCTATCCCTACAGAGGGGAAGTATCCAGACAACTCTGCCCTTAATAGTGTGATCTCAACTTCCCCTAAAACTTCAAGGTCTCATCTCCAGGTGAGGAAAAATAACCTCCGCTTCATAAATAGTAGCATTAACACGGAAAGCTTGTAGTGCTTAGAAGGCCCTCATAAATGTCAGCTCACTGGGCAGGTCAGATACTCAGAAGGGAAGGTCACAGCAGTATTCACTGGATGAGGCAACCCCCGGGCCAGGCTAGATCACTATTACAGGACTGCAGATTCTGATCTGGGAGTAGGGGCGGGCCAGGTTGACAACTTGAACTGACATTGAGGTTGCATTTACTTTTTTCTCCCAAAGCAGCTAATGAGGAATGTAAATTATATAGTTAAGAAATCATTAGATGCTAGATCCCTATCACTTGTCTCACTTTTCTCAGTGATCTTGGCAGCCTGAAAACAATGAGATGTCCCCTACACCAGAGGAACCCCAGAGTCACGGGCCCATTGGCTTTCAAACTCTAACATGTCAGCATCCAGAAACGGCTTGTCTTCTATAAACCAAATAAAGCAGGGGTCTGGCACTCAGCAAGCCACCTCATTCAGCCCGAAGCCCAGATCTGGTCCCTGAATTCTTGCCGGGGCACCACAGGGCAATTGCCTCTTGTTTGTGCCTGCACTGTGGGTCCTAGGAGTTTTCCATTTATGTTCACTTATAAGTTTTCCATAGTAGGCCTGGCCATGACCTACATCACGGAGTTAAACCCTATTCCTCTTCTATCTCTCTTCCCTCCCTTTCTTCCTCCCTTCCTTATCTTTTTTTTTTTTTTAGAAAGACTTCATTTTTTAAAATGGTTTTGTATTTCCAGAAAAATTGAGCTGACAGTACAGATAGTTTCTATTTCCATCACTCCCCACCCAGCCCAGCACACAGTGTGCCTAGTAGTCACATTTTTTGTTAGTATGTATGCTACATTTATCACAATTTTGATACTAAAGCCCAGGGTTTGTTCAGATTTTCTTGGTTTCTCTGAATCCCGGATTCCACATTACATTTACTTGTCACATCTCCCTAGGCTCCTCTCAGCTGTGATGGTTTCTCAGGTTTTTCTGGGTTTCGATGACCTTGACAGGTTTGAGGGGCACCAGTCCGATATTTTGCAGGGTGCACTTCCATTGGAATTTGTCTGATGTTTTTTCATGATTGGACCGAGGTTATGGGTTTGGGGAAGGAAGCTTGCAGCGGTAAAGCACCATTTTCATCACCTCATATCAAGGATGCATACCATCAAGACAATTTATGACTTTTGGTGTTAACCTAGATCAGTTGGTGGAAATAGTGTTTTTTCCAGTTTTCTCCCCTGTAAAGTTACTCTTTTATTCCTCCTTTCCATCTGTACTCTTTGCAGGGAAGTCATTACGTGTAGCCCATGCATAAGGAATGGGGAGTTCCATAATGCTATTTCCTTTAGGGTGGAGTATCTACAACATTTATTTGGAATCTTTCTCATGGGAGATTTGTTTCTACTCCCCCATTTGTTAATTTGTTCAGTAATTTACTTGCATCAGTATGGACTCCTGGATATTTATTTTACACTTTGGGTTATAATCCAGTACTACTTTCTTTTGTCATTCAAACTGTTCTAGCTTTGACCATTGGGAGCTCTATCATTTGGCTCCAGTGTCACTTCGGAATTATCCCCATCTGTGTGTGTGTGTGTGTGTGTGTGTGTGTGTTGAGTAGGTCCTTACTTTCTAGCACTACAAGCCTGTTTTTAAAAATAATCATTATTCATTTATTCACTCAACCGAAATGCAGTGGGAGTTTACTGTATACCAGACAGAGAAGATTCAAGAAAAAACAGGACCTGGCTCCTGCCTTCAAGGAACTCTCCATGGGGGTGGGAGAAGAGAGGAGAGAGAGGCAAAAAAAGAAATCAAGACCAGACAGCATGGTGAGAACTTTGGCAGAGGGTGGAAGCTCAGGATGCCTGAGTTGGTTCCAGGTACTCTCCTGCCCTACCTCTCCCAAGCGTTTGTGACTGGCTGTCTTAGCAGAAGCTTCAGCTCCCCAACCAGGACTAGTTTTTCTTCTTTCTGTCTGTCTTAGTTCAATCACTGCATTTTTTAGGCAGGGTGCGATTGCACAAAGAGCCTGGTGCCTACCACAGATAAGCAATAATAATAATCTACATTGATGTTTAACATATGCAAGGTGGCTCCTGACTGTAGCAAAGAAGGATGATGACACTCCTTTATTAGCCCTTGGCAGCTTCTGTGGGCATGGGGTAGGTGATAGTTATGGGCCACGGGAAGGCAAAGGGAGTGAGAACTGCAATGGCAGGAATTTGATTTTATTTCCTACCAACTTGCAACCTTATTGAAGCTTGGAGTCCCAGGAACCTGCTCTCTCAGCCCCCTGCTTCACATTTCAAAAGACCGGCTCGTGGCCAACCCTTGGTTAATCGACACCTGAGCAGTAATTATTTTTAGATCGCCCACTATATGTTCTGCTATTCAGGGTTATGTGATCGTGTAATGAAATCCATGCCCTAGTGCATTAACTAACCTTTTGAAAAAAACTTTCAATATCATCTTTCCCTGCCTCCTCCTTCACAAAGAGCTGGCAAAAAGCTCCTGGATTTGAGTGCTAAATGTCGAATTATTAAGGACGCTGGTGAAAGCTATGAAGTCATCAAGTATTGACCTGAGAGAACATTTAGCACCATCTGGTTTCTCCATCCTGACATCAACATGAAACGGACCTTACATGCCAATGAATCACTTTCCCTATTTAAGTTCACAGAGTTTGTCTAAAATAGCTCCCCTGGCACAAAATGGAAACTCCCAGGGGTTATAATGGAGAGTGGTAGACTCAAGTTCTATCCTTTCATCATAAGAAAAAGAAGGTTTACTAAAAATAGATTTTTTTTTTGATGGGGAGGAATGATAGAGTGGAGGTGTTCTCTTATTCACAGAAGCCATTAGGAAGTTAGAAATTCAATCCTATGTGTATGATATATTCTTAATACCCTAAGTTCTCCAGCAGTAGTGCAAAGAGCTTATTCAAAAATGTAGATTCCAGCCCCCTGCTCAGACATCTTGATTTAGTTGGTGTAGCAGATGATGTTGCAGCCTCACCCATATTTCTTTAGCCCTTACTATTTCAGCATACATCGTCTGATGTACAGTGTCTGAGGGCCAGAAATGTCAGGAAATTAATGCCGCCAAGTGCAACTTCAACCAAAGACTGAGGAAGTTGGCATCCAATCACCTCAACTCACTCTCCTCATCAGTGGCATAATTCTAAGATATGTGTATTATATTGTTTCCAAAGTTCCCAATGGAGTTAAGCTCCAGTTGCCCACACTAGTAACCATCTTTTTTTTTTTTTTTTTTTTGAGACAGAGTCTCACTTTGTCAACCTCGGTAGAGTGCCATGGTATCATGGCTCACAGCAACCTTAGACTCTTGGACTCAAGTGATTCTTTTGCCTCAGCCTCCTGAGTAGCTAGGACTACAGGTGCCCACCACAGTGGCTGGCTATTTTTAGAGACGGGGCCTCACTCTGGCTCAGGCTGGTTTCGAACCCATGAGCTCAGGCAATGCACCTGCCTCAGCCTCCCAAGTGCTGGGATTACAGGCATGAGCCACTGCTCCCAAACAGTAGTAACCATCTTGAGCATGCACATGTTTTTTTTTTTTTTTTTTTTTTTTGGCAGAGTCTCAAGCTGTCACCCTGGGTAGAGTGCTGTGGTGTCACAGCTCACAGCAACCTCCAACTCTTGGGCTTAAGCAATTCTCTTACCTCAGCCTTCCAGTAGCTGGGACTATAGGTACCCGCCAAAATGCCCAGCTATTGTTTGGTTGTAGTTGTCATTGTTGTTTAGCAGGTCCAGGCCAGGTTCCAATGCACCACCCTTGGTGTATGTGGCTGGTGCCCTAACCACTGGCTACAGGAGACACTTTGAGTGTGCACTTTTTATTGACTGCTTTTCCTTCTCTGTCTTATTTCCTGATTCCTCTACTGATATTTTCTGGGTCTACCTCCCAAATCAAATTTGTGCAGTGAAATCCTTGTCTACTCCTAGGAGAAGTCAAACTAAGACAACTGATCTGGGATTAAGTCCAGTAATCTGCATTTTTTACAAGAACCCTATGATGACTCAATGCACACAGCAAAACATACAACATTTTCAGAAGTTCTGCTCTGAGACTTTTATGATAATTAAATGTTAGATTATTAGCATTATTTTTTGAATTTCCATCAAGTCTTATGACTATTTCTTTCAGGGTCTATGCTGGGGTGGGGTGGAAAGTTGGATTGTGCCCAGTTATGTCTCCCCAGAAAGTCACAGATTATGAAGGGGATTTTTGAAATGAATTGAAAGGGACCATCTATGAAAGAGCCATTTCAAGTTCCACGAGTGGAGGAAGAAAAGTGCAGAAATAAAGTAAGTCTGCCAAGTGTTGGAGTAATAGGCCGGTTGGGTCACAAATTGGAAGTGCTGAGCCAAAATAAAGTCAAAGAAGTGAAGGGACAGGGTGCGAATGTAATGAGGGGGGTTAATGAAATCGAAGACCTGTTCATGGTTAATCACTTGAATGCCAGTGGTTCACTCTGTTTGTTCTTGACATTCTTCACTAGGCTGGGGGAAGACCAGTATAGATGATCCCTAAAACAGACTAAATATGAGATTATGATACATACACTATAGAGTGCACATGTGTATATGTGTGTGTGCGTGCACACACACACACACACACAGATAACCAGCTGAAGGAATTGGATTTTAAGAGACAACTCTGAAGAAAACATTATGGGAAAAAGTAGACCTCTATTGGACATCCTTACATTTATTTTATGGTTCAGTGTTGTTTTCATCCTGTGTTACATGTCTTTTCAGGCTTCAGAGCCGTCAGTGATCTTAAACTGGAACACACCCTCCAAATACTCAGCAGGCAATAGCCACATATCCATCAAATGGCCTGCTGTCCTCAGTCCAATCTGCAGCGTCTATTCCAGCCTGTGAGCTAATTTTTGTCACTGCTACTCAAGTTCCTAAATGAACACGAACTCATTTGACTAAGATCCTACCCTTGCCAAGCCTTCACCAGGCTTCCTTCCTGGTAGGAGATAGACTCTGTCCCTTATGAAGTTACTGGCTGAGATTGAATGCCTCCTAGATCTCACTGAAATCAAGATGCTGCCGTTCTATTGATCATGTCCAGAATAATCTTGGGCTCATGCCCACTAAATTATCAGATAACCTTGACTGGTGGAACCAGCTTGACAGGCTTTGGAACACTATGCTATAGATTGTTGGTCATGTTCATTGGGACCAGGCGTTTGGCCCACCCATAATATTTAGCTAAGCCCAATTGAACCCTGCTATGTTGCCCCAAGATCCCAGCATGGTTTGCAGCTGAGGCTGTATAGTTAATTGAAAAAAAAAAAAAGCTTTAGAAAGTAGCAATTACAAATATAAGCTCCACCAACAGATCTCTTTCTGTTTTTTTTTTTTTTCCAGTGGTGTTTCCCAAGGCTTCTGTGGAGTGCCTGGCACAGTAGGCCTTCAGTCAAACATTGTTGAATAGATGAATGATATGCTGTTGACAAGGAAGAAGAGGAATATTCATGTCAGTTAGGGAGCTCTTCAATGAGCTCAGATATCTATGTATTATAAATGGAAGGGGAACCAGACATAACTGTTCAACAAAGAGTCTCAACTCAGTGGAGATAGAAACATAAAAGTGTTTTATTTAGCTTCAGTCCCTGTTTCTAACTGTGCTCTATCTTATTGCCCTGCTTGTTTTCTTAATATCAATCATCTTGGGCACATTCCGTAACTTTCTAGTCACTTTTGGTTATTAGAAGTCCAACCCAGTTTAAAAATCTTCATCTCAGTTTTTGATCTCCATTTCATTTCCTCCCCTTACCTAAGCTCAAGTTGAGCTGGGTTGGAGTGGCCTGATCTAGCTCTAAAATAGATCCTACCCCTCCTTCCAAGGCCTACATCACTAAGCATATTGGCTGTGGGGAGGTGAGAGGAGAAAAGGGACAAAACTCTCTTTAATTAATGGGCTGCTGTTGTTACCCTCTCTATTCATTGTTGTGGCTTCTTTGGTGCATGTTTCTCAGCCTCTGTGTCCTCTCTTGGCTGGTTTTCGTGGGAGTCACATGGGGAGTTCTTTAAGGTACTGGTTCTCAGAGACTCTTGCTTGGTCTGTGGGATCAAAACTGTTTGCACGCTGATGTTAAAACGTCATTTTCCCTTTTAACTGTGTTGGCATTTGTAACGACGGGGCGAAAACAGTGATGGGTAAAACTGCTGGTGCCTTAGCATAAATCAAGGCAATAGCACCAAACTATAGTTGTAACCATAGTATTCTTCATTGTTGTGAACTTCTGGTAACAAACCAAACCAAAGCAAGTCAGACTCCAAGTTTAATCAAGAATACATTTGATTAAACAGTAAAAAAAATTGGTATTTGTAATAAATCATGCCTTTTTGCTAGTCTGTGTGAGAAAATGAAAGTATACATAAAGCATGTCTGTTGAATACTGAACTATAATGGTTGTCTTGAGGAAGATGATACGTGTATGACTGAGTTGTGAACTGAACCAGTCACTTGTTTTTATGGAACAGCATTTTTACTTGAAAAAAAAAATGCCTGACTGATAAACTCTGCTTATTTGGATTTGAGTATTTGACAGCCATTTTCTTGGGGCCTGTCACTGCAAGGAAAACAACAAGTATTTGTTGTTAATGATAAAATTTGAGCTTTCAAGCACAAATTGAAATTTTGGAACAATTTTGGAACTCTACCACTGTGAGCTTGAAAGCGCCCCAGTACTTAAAAACCTCTGGTGAGCTGATAGGTGAGATAAGTGATGATATTAACCAATGTGAGTTTTTGAAATTATATAATGAGATGTATCGATATCCGAAACATCTGCATAATTCGGTGAACTGATAGTTTCAAATTACCAATTCAAAATGTTACAACAACATGTAAAAAATCCATTCCAAGTGTAAGACAGACCCAGGGATTTTAGCGTAACACAGTATGAAAAGTTCAGTGTTAAGGTTTCAGATTCCATTTTGCAATTAACCTTTAAGAAACTATCTGTTATCAAATTTTTGGTGTAATATCAAAGAAGAATATAATTACCTGAAAAGGCTATTAAATACTCCTTCACTTTCCAGTTACATATTTGCATGAAGCCTTGCATGAAGTCCTTGTGTTCTTCGACCAAGCCAATATATTGCAACAGATTGAATTCAGAAGCTGTGAGAATCCAGACGTATTATGTTAAATCAGAGATTTGCAAAAATGTAAAACAATGCTTCTCAGTATCGGTTCGTTTTTGGAAAATACATTTTTTCATAGAAATATATTATTTGGGTTAACGTGTAATGGGATTGGTTATTTTTAAATGAATCAATATAAAATTATCAGCTTTAATTTCAAATACAGTAAATATCAAGAGCTATAACCCACATAAACAAAAGGTCTTTAGGAGTTTCTATGACTTTTTTTTTTTTTGAGACAGAGCCTCAAGCTGTCTCCCTGGGTAGAGTACAGTGGCTTCGCTGCTCACAGCAACCTCCAACTCCTGGGCTCAAGCGAGTCTCTTGCCTCCACCTCCCAATTAGCTGGGACCACAGGCGCCTGCCACAACGCCCGGCTATTTTTTGGTTGCTGCCATTATTGTTGTTTGGCGGGCCTGGGCTGGATTTGAACCCGCCACCTTAGGTGTATGTGGCTGGCGCCTTAGCCGCTTGAGCCACAGGCGCCGAGCCTCGATGACTTTTAAGTGCAAAACGATCCTGAAAGCAAAGAGTTTTGTATCTACTGATTTAGAGCTCTGCTGTTCCGAATTGATTCAGACAGAATCTGAATCACTTGAGATCTTGTTAGAAATGCAGAGCCCCATCTCAGACCACGGGATCAGACCTGTACTTTAATAAGATACCCAGGTGATCCACAGGCATGGTAAAAGTTGAGAAGTACTGCCTTAGAGGGACCTGGGGGCCTCCCACTTTCTAGATCCCCATGGAGGAGAGCAGATTCAGCCTGTTTTTCCTACCCATTGGATGTGTGCTCCAAACCTCTTGCTGCAGTGAGGGGCCATCTATCTAGTGGGCAGCTCTCGTGAGTGGGATGCCAGCACCATTGGTCAAGCCCAGATGCCTCTTCCTCAATGTGTCCTTGGCTTATAGGAAATGTACTAATTTTTGCATTGCCAAATTGTGGCACACTGGCATGTCCACTGCCACTTTGCTTCACTGTCATTTTGGGGTGGGCTGTTCCCCTTTGCCCTACCTTGTTCTATACCTCTAAGAAAATGCCACTGGTTTCCATGTTCACATAAGCCTCCAAACTGCTCAGCACCGTCCCGGTGTTCTGACATTTGCATTAGGATGTGTCTGCAGACTCTGCTGCTTAACAAGCGTCTGGCTGCAGAAGGCGGCCCAGTCCATGCTGTTGCTTCTTTTCCTTCCCTTCCCCTCCTCTTTCCCTCCTCCCCTTTCCCCCCTCCCACTCCCCACCTTCTTCGTCTCTTCTTCTTATTCTTTTGCAACACCTTTATTGAGATTTAATTAACATACCATACAGTTCACTCATTTAAAGTATACAATTCAAAACCAAAATAAAGTATACAATTCAATGGTTTTTAATATAGTCATGGATTTTTTTGCAATCACCACTGCAATCAATTTTAGAATATTTTCATCACCAAAAAAGAAACTCGGTACTGCTTAGCCATGATCCCCCACATTCCCCTCCACCCTGCCCTAGGCAACCACTAATCTATTTTCTGCCTCTATGGATTTTCCTATTCTGAACATTTCACATAAATGGAATCATATGCTATGTGGTCCTTTGTGTCTGGTTTCTTTCACTGAGCTTAATGCTTTCAGAGTTCATCCACGTTGCAGTGTGTATCAGTACTTTGTTCCTTTTTATGGCTGAATAATACTCCATTGTATGGCTAGATCACAGTTTATTTAACATTTGTCTATTGATGGATCATTGACTTGTTTCCACAAGTTGGCTATCATGAGTAGTGTTTCTGGGAACATTTGTGTCTAAGTTTTTGTGTGAACATACGTTTTGGGGGCTTCTCCATTTTACATTCCCACCAGCAGTATTTGAGTGCTCCAATTTCTCTACATCCTCACAAACACCGTTATTGTCTGTCCTTTTGATTATTGCCAGATCATGTGAAGTGATATCTCTTTGTAGTTTTGCAGTCCATGCTTCTCACAGGCACTACTTGACCTGGCCTAAGAATATGAGTGAGGAGCCACTGTCATCCCTTATCAATGGGGAGGGAATGATGTACTCCACTTAATCACACTGTGCTCCGGCATGAGGACTGATTACCCCATCACTACTGCAACCCTTTCCCCAGTACTTGGAGAGATAGGAGGGACTTGTATCCCCCCACCTCCTGCAAAGGGTGATGACTGACAGAAGGGGAGTGTCTGATTCCAATAGTTCATGGCTTTCTTTAAAGTGTGCAGCTACTTACTACTTCTCTGTCAGTTTTAGGCCCAGAGTCCCATTCAACCTTCTCTTTTATAAAAGAACAAATACAAACATGTATAACTATTATCAGAATGACATTAACTCCAAACAAATTAAGGTTTGATGAAAATAGCTAACTTTGGGGTTAGGTAGTTCAATTTTTCCTTCGCTCTCCCCAAATATGGATGGGATTAGGCCGACTGTTTGGATCTGATAGTGCTGTGTTAGTGGGCAGTGGGGAGAATGCAGAAAGATCAGAACATATTTGGCTCAGAGGAGTTGAAGCCAGAGGTAAGTGAGGTGATCACAGAAGAGCCACAAGCCGCTATAAATGGATTTCATCTTCTGACACAGAAAAATGACCATCGGAGAAAATTTAGACGAATGTAGATGAAATTGCTGAGCCACTGCTGGTAATTCTGAGGAACTGTGGGGAAGGAGAGAGCTCAAAGACTGGAAAGGGAAAGTGTCCCAATTTCCCAAAAACTCTAACCTCAAACTGGAAATTGAATTCACTCAAAATTATAGAATGAATTATTAAATTGAGTGGTTTATGGGTACTTAGAAAGGGAAGAGGGGTTGGCTAGCAAACAGCTTGGAGTCACTAAACCATCCCAGTGTGTCCTATTTCCACATGAATAGAGTTAGTGCCCTGGCAGATTAGGGGTGTGTTCTGACGTGGAGACTCTACAACTGGATTTTAGCTGGGTTTGTCATAGTGTTTTTACAAAAATCCATTTCCTGCTAAGATGGCAAATGATAAGCTGGATTGGCAACAGTGGGAGATAGTGTGCATCTGTAAATGGTTCAGCAAGCCTGCCCAGAAAGTGCTCATTTAATGTTAACACAGATCTCTTGAAGCAATAGTAATAATAATAATAATAGTGATAATGGCCGTGATGATGATGATCGTAACAGTAGCTGTCACTTGTTGAGTTCTCATTATGTGCCAGACATTGCCAACAATGTTTTATAGGTATTAAACTATTTAACCTTCACAATTATGTACTGCATGAGGTTGGAACTGTTTTTATGGCTGGGTCTAAAGATGTGGGAGGTGAACAATGAAGTTCTTTGTCCAAAGCCACATAGTAACTGATGGAGCTGGAACTTGAATCCAGAGCCTGTTCTCTTAAGTATATTTATTTCTATGAAGGAAACAGGCACAGATTGAAGCATAGATTCACGATCTGGCTACAGAAAGCCCAGCTCCAGGAAGCGATTTTTTAAATTTCTTCCATGGTAGGCCACCTCTTTTGTGATTCAGTGGGGACTGAGGTATGAGTGGGCAGATAGACGATTCAGCCCCTTTAGGCTCAGGCATCACACTGCTTTCCTTTTTGCCCATCATAGGTCATTCTTGCTTTCTGTGGGAAGCCAAGCCAAAGTAGTGGAGGAAACTCTAAGTGTGGAGTCAGAGCAAACAGGTTCATGTGTAAATTTAGTCAGTGATCTTCCTCTCCCAGGAGCCTTTTCTTAAAACTTATCTCTGATTGTGGAGTGAAATGCTATGACCCTTATTTAAGGGAGGTGAGATATTTGCCTGCAAATGGGCGTATTTCAGGGTCTTTCTTTGAGCCCTTGAATTCTCTCCAGAAAGGCCCCATTGTACTGGTGCCACGTACATGTAGGAACTATTTTTCCCCAGTCTTTCATATTAGAGCTTCTCGGACTTTACTGTACATTGGAATCCTCTGGAGAATCATGTTAAAATGCAGATTCTGATTCAGTAGATCTGGGGAGGGGTCCGAGTCTGTATTTCTAACAAGCTCCTAGGGAATGCTGATACCTCTGGTCCATGGACCCAACTTTAAGTAGTGAGATTCCACATCATCCTTCATAGTGCTGAACCTATCAGCAGCTCAACAATGCTTAGTAATTGGTAAATTGATTCCGACATGTCTTATTAGTCATTAGTTATCAGGTTCTAGAAAGCACTGTAAAATAGAAGGCAGACATGGGTGAGTTTGAAGGGAAAGGATACTTCATTTGATTTGATTGACCTTCCAGCTTTAGTTATTTGAGGGTTCAAAGATGACTTGGCCCATTTGAAAAATCAAAAGATCAATATTATATAGATGGTCAGTGTAGGGTTTAATTCTCATGATAAAGATGGAAAAAATAAGTGTTGCAGAAATTTACTACTGACGAGATGAGTCAGTGATGAGGAAAACCCACACAGATGACATCATCAGCCATTCTCAGTCTATATTTACAACAATCCATAATTCCTTTCTCCCCAATACCCTATCAGTCAGCTTCAGCAAAGGAAAAGGTTAAAAAAAATGAAAACATTTACCAAGCTAGTCCTTTCTGGACAAAGATGCTGTCATTCTATTTTTCTTTTTTACCTAAAAATCTTTGTAATAAAATGTCTGAGTTTTTAGATATTTTTTCTTCAGAAAAGTTGTAAATGGAGTAGAACATCCTAGTCGACCACCTCCTTAACTTGACCTAATTTTCATAGATCAGACACACGCCACATGTACATAACAGTACGGTAGGCCTAGTTCCATATGTTGACCACAGTCCTATCATCACTTCTCAAATAAGTTGGTATACCTCTCTACCTGCCAAGAGCAAGACAAATTGAATGAGCCCTGTAAACATTCTAAAGCCATAGGAAATATAGTGGAAATGAAGGCCCGAGAAGATTGATGGAGGAGAAAAGTGCACAGGCAACATGAAGCACAAGTCCATTCTCCCTTTTTAGATATATATATGTATTTTTTTTTTTTTGTAGTTTTTGGCCGGGGCTGGGCTTAAACCCGCCACCTCCAGCATATGGGGCCGGCCCTACTCCTTTGAGCCACAGGTGCCACCCCCTTTCTAGATATTTTTTGAAGTAAACCCTTTGTAGGGTTAAGGTAGAAGGGGAATCAGAGTATACAACTAGATATTAAGTTTGAAGCTCTTTATTGTTGAGTCTTTTTTTTTAATTTATGAGTAGTGCGTCAAGATGATTATTAAAATATGTCTAGATTTTCATTGACCTCACTGACTCGTGTTTCCTATCAGTGACCTTAATGAAATCACATTTGAACATTAACTGTAACTGTAGGAAGTTAGCAACTTAGAAAAATAGCAAAATGCTAGACCTCGATAAAATAGTACACCCCCAACAAGCTCTGTTATTTAATATCCCTTTTGCCTTATGAGACCAATTTCTTCTCTGGTGTCTCTACACCAGACCTTTCTGTAAAAGGTCAGTTCTGATACTGGAAGGGAACATTTAATCAAAAATAGTATGTGGAAAGATAATGCAGAGATTACATCAAGTAATAACCTTTATTCTCTCTGACATAAACCAACCATTGCCAAGAATATTGAAATGCAAAGCTATTGTGTGTTGAGTCATATTTAGAGAATTAATGTTAGCCATAAAGTAGCTATTATGCAGACTATTACAATGCAAAAACACTGTGTTATATGGAGAGAATTAGTATCCTCCCTGGGAAAACTTATTTTTTTATGTTATTACAGTTAGCAAACACTCTTGTTTCATTCAAGGCAATATATCATTTAGGTGTTATTTAGTGGTAAAACTATCACGGAATTGGTAACAATGTAAAACCATGCAAAAATTATTTGTATATGTTCACTTTTCAACAGTTTATTAGGAAATATAGGATTAATAATGTAGAAAGTACACTGAAATTAAACTAATAATGATTTTAGTGAGAACTAGCAGGCACCTGTGTTATGTGTCTTAGTGATTTTGATATTTTGTGGGATGGCAGTTGAATAATGCATATTTGAGTATGTTGGACTCTTCACCCAAAGGTAGTCTATGGAAATACACCACTGTACATTTCCTCTCTGGAGCCGCCTGTCCCAACACCCTCTTGCTTCACCTTTTCCAATTGGTTCTTCTTCCTTTTCACAAGCACATCCTGTCCTTCCCCATCCAGGTCCAGAGGCCTATTTGAATCTCTCATTGGCTGCAGTGCTTACCAGCATGTGCTTTGGTGGTGGACCATTCTGCATGTGCTTAAAATCTCAGCTCTGCCACCTTCCAGATGTGTGTTTTAAACCTGGGATAATAGTACCGCATTGTGAGGTTGGGTGTGTGACCCCAATGACAGAAAGTATGTCAAGTGTTTGTTGTACAATATGCCTACATTTAGCTGTACCATTTTCTCTGTTTTTCTTTTCTTTATTTCTTCTCATTTGTCAGGGTCAAGTATATTGACTCCCTAGCTGGTACTAGCTCCATCTTCCATCCCCTCTTGTTCTTACACCAGAGTTTCCATCAGTGGGTACCATGTAATCAGAGCCTTGAAATGACTACTGTAAAATCCTGTAATTAGGCCTGTGGTGGGACATGTGGGTGGTTGCAGGGAATGTGAGTTCTGAAAGCTGGATGGTGAGTTCCACTAGGGAAAGGACTGTGTATTATTCATCCCCAACCTAATCCCTGTGCCTGGAACATAACAGGTACTGAGTAAATGTTGATGGAATAAATCCGCTGCTGCTTCCTGTCATCAGGGGTCCCAGACCAGGCTGGAAGAGGGAAAAGGAAAGGGCATTAAATTGTATAAATAGAGACTTCTGGGGTAATTCACCTCAGAACTCAAAATATTTCACTCATGAATCATCTTGACAGTTATGTTATATCCATTATTTGATTTGGTATAAGATTTTACTCCAGTTTACCCTCCACAGAGCCTTCAGGGTAATTTTTCTTAATATGAATCTAATCTTGGCATTTTCCTGTTTGAAATCTTTTAAGGATGACTGGCTGACTTCAGGATCACATTAAAAACTTCTTCAAAGGGCACGTCTGGCCCTTTGAGATATAATCTCCACTCCCTTTCTTTATCATCACTTGCCCTCTCTTCTCCTTAGATATGTGAGACTTTCTAAAGAACCCCTTGCTACTCCCACATTCACAAATGTATCTCTGCCTTCTGTTCATGCTGTCCCTTCTGCCTAGAACACACTCGCATCTATCTACTTGATTGTTCTCATCCATTGTTAGGAATTAGATCAAGGGTTACTTTCTCATGAAACCATTTGCTGGCTTTCTTAGACTGGATTCCCTCAGAAACCAGCTCTCCGTGGGTAGCTTATTAATAGTAGCCTCTGATGAATCAGATCTCTCCAGGTCCACACCCCTTTGCAATGACTTTACCACTCTTCCCACCAAGAAGTAGAGTCTATTTCCTTATCCTTTGAGTTTGGGCTGGCCTTGGGACTAATGGAATGTGGTGAAAATGATGCTGTGGTCCTCCCAAACCTAAGTTTTAAGAGACCTTATAGCTTCTGATCTTGCTCTCACAATCCAAATGCCATGTAAAGAAGTCTAGGTTTTGGGCGGCACCTGTGGCTCAGGAGTAGGGCACTGGTCCCATATACCAGAGGTGGCAGGTTCAAACCTAGCCCTGGCTAAAAACTGCAAAAAAAAAAAAAAAAAAAAAAAAGAAGTCTAGGCTTCCTTGCTGGAGAAAAGAGAACATGGGAAAGAACAGAGGTGCCCCAGGTAGCAGTTATTGCCAAAGCACTGAGAGTGAGTCCATTTTGGGTCCTCCAGCCCCAGTTAGGACAACCCAGCTGGCATCACTTGAAACTGTGATGATCATCTGTTATAGACTAAATATTTGTGTCTTCTTGGAGTTCTTGTGTTATGGTCCTAACTTCTAATGTGCTTATATTTGCAGTTGGGGCTTTGGGGAGGTAATTAGGTCATGAGTGCAGAGCTCTCATAAATGGGATTAGTGCTCTTTTAAGAAGAGGTCAGATAACTAGCTAGCTCTCTTTCTACCTTCTACAATGAGAAGGTAGCCGTTTGTAAACCAGAAAGAGGGCCCTCGCCAAGAACCTGGCCCTACTGGCACCCTGATGTCAGACTTCCAACTTCTAGAACTGTAAGAAACAAATGTTTGTTGTGTAAGCTACCTAGTTAATGATAATTTGTTATAACAGACTGAACTCACTAAGATACCATCCCTGATGAATCCTCTCCAAATTCCTCACCCCCACAAGCATGAGCAATAAACTGACTGCTTTTTTGATGAAAAATATTTTTAATTCTGAAGCATTTCAAAAATATGCAAAATAGAATAGAATAAACATCTCATCCAGCTTAACAATTATTAACTTATGACCATCTATTTCAGATATATCTCGTCCATTCTGCCTCTCCCATAACATTTTGAATGGCTATTGTTTTGAGCCACTAGATTTAGGATGATCTGTTACTCAGCCATAGATAACTACACCTAAGAGGAAGATTTGGGCACGAGTGGTTTATTTGGGAGGGGAATCCCAGAAAGTATTGGCTGGAGAGTGGGGAAATGAAACAATACAGGGTGTGTTTAAGGAATAGGTCAGTACTATGAGCAAGTGAGGCTCAGTTCTGCTGGGGACCTGTGGGGGGTACCATTTAGACTTGACCTTAGAATTGTCCTTCTCATGGGATGAGGAAGCTG
Organism: Galagoides demidoff; assembly: GCA_963574575.1. NCBI lineage: Eukaryota > Metazoa > Chordata > Mammalia > Primates > Galagidae > Galagoides > Galagoides demidoff. Next base: position 7,390 of record CAUYQV010038326.1, on the reverse strand, counting down.
AGCTATAAATCAACCAATTCCCACTTGTTGCTGAAGGCATTATTAGCTACCTGGTCTTTGGCCCACGTGTAGGTTCACATAGTGAATCAGAGGTGCTCATGGTTCTAAGGTACCACTGCTAAAGAAGGTGGCGATCTGAGGGGACATGGGTGAATAATTAAATTCTGAGGAGATTTGATGCCCAGCAAGGTGCTTTTCTTCTGGGACCCTCATTTGTTTGTTAATATAACATCCTATGCTGGTCTCTATTATAGTATTTGTCTATTCTATTTGCTAATTTCCCCCACTGGGTTCTCCGGACTGTGAGCTTCTCTGCATCATGAGCTGTGTTTTATTAATCTCTGATCCACTGGCACTCAGCATTATATGGCACAAATCATGTGGCAACAAATACCACTAAATGTATATATTTGTTTCCTGATAGCAACCTTGTGATATAGGCAGGTAAAGGCAACAGTAGGCCTACTGATGCCTTAGTCATAATTCTGAAAATGAAAATATTCTGAAGAATGATTATTTTTCCTGAAATTTGTGCCAAAAATCATCTGGTGACCAAACCTGCCCTGGACTGTTGTTAGGCTCATTTTAGGTGCACATAATGTCAATGTTCATGTTATAACAGCAACATTGGGGCATTTGATTATTATTATTATTATTTGAGATGCAATCTCATTCTGTCACCCCCGGGTAGAGTACTGTGGCATCACAGTGGGTGCTTGATTATTTGGTGCTACCCAGACTCCACTGGGGGTTCATGGAGAAGACAGTGTGTATACCATATTACTATATTCAAATTCATCTCTAAAGAAATTTGGCATTTTGGAACAGATCTTGCTTGCCATTTCCACTTGAAAAGGGAAGAAATTTGTTTAAGATTATGGTTGGAAGGAGAATGGTTTTGAGAACCCAGGTTTTTTGACTCCTGGGACAATGCTCATTTCATTCTACCATTCTGGAAGTGGTGGGAAAGCTAATGGCTGAAGTAAAGTTTCCTCTCTACTGGCCAAAGAACCATAACAAAAGGCTTAATATTGAATAGTTTGAAATGATTCTCCAACATGGTAGCCCCCAGAAGCCCAGGCTATGGCCCTGTCTCCAACCTCAATCCCTGTTTGCGGGTGATCTTAGCCATCATGTTAGTGCCATGGGATCACTTCCTTGGCCACATGACCAGGAACAGGCCAATCCAACTATCTCTTGGGGATCTGAATTCAGATACGGAGACCTTAGTTGGTAAGTATTGGATACTGAAGCTGGGAGATCATGTAAGCTGCACTTGGAGTGGCCATTCTCGTCACACACTCCCTAAGGCAGAGACAGCCAATCCCTAGAGAGAGACTGGCAGCAGCATTTGCACAGAAAAGAGCAAAGTAAGAGCCCAGGAAATCTCAGAGAGCAGGAAAGAGCAGCCCTGGAGAGAGAGCAGACTTCAGGCTTCTCAATTTCTTTTTTTATTTTTTACTTTTATTTGTTTATTTTTGGCCAGGGCTGGGTTTGAACTAGCCACCTCCAGCATATGGATCTGGCACCCTACTCCTTTGAGCCACAGGCACTGCCCTCTTTTTTAATTTTTTTTATTAAATCATAGCTGTGTACATTAATGCAATTATGGGGTAAAATGTGCTAGTTTTTCTTTTCTTTTCTTTTTTTAAAGTTTTTGGCTAGGGCCGGGTTTGAACCCACCACCTCCAGTAAATGGGGCAGGTGCCCTACTCACTGAGCCACAGGCACCACCCTGAAAATGTGCTAGTTTTATATACAATTTGACATACTTTCATCAAGCTGGTTAACATAGCTTTCACTGCATTTTCTTAGTTATTGTGTTAAGATATTTATATTCTACCCTTAGTAAATTTCACATGTACCCTTGTAAAATGCACCATAGGTGTGATCCCACCGATTACCCTCCCTCCACCCATCCTCTCCTCTTTCCCCTTCATCTTGGGCTATAGTTGGATTATAGCTTTCGTTTGGAAGTGTGGGTGCTTATAAATAAATTAGTTTCATAGTAGGGCTGAGTACGCTTCTCAATTTCTTATTCCAGGTCTTCTTGAAGCCTGGCTGTTCTTGTTGTCATTGAGTTCTGAGAGATACCTTTGTATCTCTTTTGTCCTTGAGCTAATTTGAAGGTATTTCTGTTTATTACAACAATGTTTCCCTACCAAGTGCTAGAACATTCTGGGTAGGCTAGAGTGGATTTGTTAGTAGCATTTCTTTTCTACCCAAGGCTGATTTTCCTACTCTACCCTGGGACTCCCAGTGGGTTGGGCCCAGGCTCAAGGGGTAGAAAAGGCATTTGAACTCTAGTATGCTTCAGAAAGGGGGAGGTTCGTGCAATTGATGCACTATGTGCTCCCCTCTAAATCGCCTTTAGGATAGGGAGTGAGGAGAGAGCTATTTTCCTAAAAAGAGGCCTGGACAGTAATCGATAAACTAGTATGTGAACAAACAATAAGAGGTTTGTTTTAGGAGCATTCTTCAGATCCAAGATCATTCACTGGCATTGTTCTAATGAAAATGGTTACACCCACATACAAATAATGTAACAGGAAAGAAGAGGCTTCTCTGGAATGTGGCTGTTTCTATAAAATCAACAGCTTAAGTTATTAAATTTTTCAAATGAGGTTAAGAAGTTTACAAACGATGAAATGACCTAGAAAGGTACTAAATAGATATTTTGCGATTGTGCTCTGAGAAATTCCCGTGTTCTGATTCAAATGTTGGGAAGGATACACAAGAAATTGATTTTAAAAATTTGCCCACAGTATTAATCCCAAAGACATCAGGGGCAAGGAAGACAAATGAGCAGGAGTCACGAGGGTGGTTCCTTATGGAAGATGATGGCCAAGGAAGCAGAAGAATAATTGTCAGAGTTATTGGGTTAGGTATCACAAGTTCTGGGTCTGAGTCCTTTATCATTTATCTGCATGCCACTGGCCAAATTACTGGACCCCTCTACAGTTCAGTTTCCCCATGAATGAAATGGAAATAAAGAGAAACAAATGAAATAATGTTTCGGATGCTCTTGGAACCCGTGCACTACCATAAAGTTGTAAACATAAAGAGATGATGAGGAACAAATTAGGAAGCAGTTTAATTCTAAACTAATGTTTCTGTGTCTAGCTAAGGGGCTTTGGATGAGTTTTATGTCAGGTGACCAACCAGGCTTGAGCAATGAACATCTGGCTGTGGTAGAGGGTGTGTAGATAGGTTCTAGAAGCTGCTTCAGGCAGCAAGATACTGACTGCTAGCACTGTTACTGAGACCAGCAGAGCTCATTGCATATGACACTGTTTGACAGACGACAATAGTCACTTGGAGGAAGGGTGTTGCAGTGAAGTGGACTACGAGGATTTTATATTTTAAAAAATGAGAATTTTTAACCTCGTAATCCAAACACTAATACTTTTCACTTAAATTCTCCAAATTAATTACCCTAATTATATTTCTTAAGCCATCAACCAGATATGAGTTTTTCTGTGAAGCATAGGCCAGAATTTTTGTTGCCAGAGGAGATCTGAGGGTAGGGCTAATCAGTCACACTTCCACATAAAATAATTCTCAAAATGGCTCTTGCTGAGTGTAATTGCTCCTTGTGCAAGTGTGAACTGTTGCAAAGGGAAAATAATAGGGTTGTCTCAGCATCTTGGGGATGGCTGCCATTTTCACCAGGATGTCTAACGTTCTTTGCCTCACGGGATCTTGATAGTGGTATAATTTTCAGCAACCAATGTTTAATGGAAGGCCTTTTGTGAGAGTTGCACAAAATATAAAGGCTTGCCTTGCTGCTTCAGCCCATACACTGAAATTTTCTAAATGTGGTATAATAATGCTATTAAGAAAACCAGTAAATGAACTAATAAGAGAGGATGTGGTCTGGGATAACAGAAAGAATGCAATAATACGGTTTTATTACTCTTTGAAAAAAAAGCAAACTTACAGAAGTAGACAGCAGGACAGTGATTACCAGGAGCGGGGGTGTTCGGAGGACAGTTGGAAGGATATTGGTCAAAAGATAGAGAATTTCAGTTAGACGAGAGGAATAAGGTCAAGAGATCTATTGTACCACATGTTGACTATAATTAATAATAACATATTATATTCTTGAAAATTGCTAAGAGAATAGCTTTTTAGTGTTCTCACTACAAAAAATAAGTGAGGTAATACATGTTAATTAGCTCAATTTAGCTATTCCACAATGTATATGTATTTCAACACAATATTTGCATATGATAAATATATACGATCTTTATTTGTCAATTAAAAAATTTAAAATTAATTAATTAAAACACCACTGGTTCATGTATTAAAAAATACAGTTTTCTTAGAGTCGAGTAAGATAAAAATACCACATTGGGTCCATCTGGGAAGCCCCTAATTCTGGAACAGGAAGGATATAGCTAATATTTTACAAATAATCTCTTTAAATAGAATTTTCCCTACTTTAGCAGATTCTTCCTTCACCTTATGTAAAAGTCTTTTATACCTCACTTTCTATTTACCCATTATTTCTTAATTTCATCCATTTAATTCCCAATTGTTAAGTAATCATTGACATTTGACTTGTTTTTAAACAGGCAAGAAGAAAGTACTGGAGTTTGCCGAATGATGATGCAGTAACTTACTGTAATCAAAAGCCGGAACTTCAGTTATCTGTGCTGAGTTGATGAGAGATAAGCTAGTTTCACAGTTAGATACCCACAGGAATGCCTTGGTTTAGCAGACTCACTTGGAGCTTCTCCTTCCAGACCTTCTAAAAATATGGGGAAGGATCCCTATGACATCCTTCCATGTCTGTTGCTTAGTCATTGCTTTACATCACTGCAGGAGTATTCTTGGAGGTTTTTTTTTCTTCACGTTAAATAACTTATCATTTCTCCAAGGATGTACTTCTTTTTTATTTCTGGGCCTTTTCTCTTAAAGTGCATCAACTTCTCCAAGACCCTCTTGTTAATTTATTTAGCAAAGAAACCTAATCAGCAGCTTAAGAGAAAACAGTTACTGTGGATACAATGAGAATATTATCAGCCTCTCTGACTGCACATTCTGGAGATTTGACATTGTTGGAGTTTGCATTTACTAAAACAAAGTCTGTGAGATCTTATCCCTTCACTGTATCTCTGCATTCCTCTCTAGTCTGATCTGTTGGTACAGTCTCCCGTTGCTCTCTATTCTCTAGCTTACTGAACTATCTTCAGTGTCCTGAATTTGCCATAGCCTGTGGTTCAGTTCTGTTGCAAACAATAGAACACACTTGTACTAGTCAGGGCAATGCTCGCATCTGCAACATATAAACTCCAAAGTCTCTATGGCTTTAATACAATAGAAACCCATGTATTGTTCCTGTGAAGACTGTCGTAGTCCATTTGTGCTGCTATAATAGACTATCTGAGTCTATGGAATTTATAAAGAACAGAAATTATTTCCTCACAGTTCTGGAGGTTGAGAAGTCCAAGATCAAGGTGCCAGCATCTCGTGAGGACCTTCTTGCTGTGTCCTCAACATGGCAGAAGAACAGAAGAGAGAGAACCCACTCCTGAAAGCCCTTTTTATAAAGGCATCAAACCATTCCTGAGGGCAAAGCCCTCATGACATCTCCCAAAAGGCCCCACCTCCAATGCTGTTGCATTTAGAGTTAAGTTTCCAACATGTGAATTTTGAGGGACACATTCAGACCATGGCAAAGCCCCAAATAGGTGTTATTGATTCATAGGTGGCCTTCTAAGTGGGCTTTCAGGACCTGGGTTTCTTCCCTCTTGTGGCTTTGTGCCTCTGCATTCTCTGCATTCAGGTAGATGAGGTGAAAGAAGATACAGGATAATGCCTGAGAGGCTTTCATGGGCCAGACTTGGAAGTGGTGAATCACTTTCAGTCATATTCATTGCCTAAATTCAGATACAAGGAAACATTCAACTGCAATGGAGGCTGGGAAATGTAGTCCTGTTCTCGCAGGAAGAAGAGATTTATGAGTAACTAGCCAGGCTCTTATTCTACCACTCTACCTAGTTTAGGCTCATGATAATTTATTATAAAGCATTTGATGGCTCAGATAACATTGAGAGGGTCAGAGAATCTGACTTGGAGGCTATATAGCTAGAAACAAAACCTGAGTTATACCACTGGACTGCTCCGTACAGGGCTTGCTATCTTACTGCTACTACCACTAGGCATAGTTATGGTAGCCTCATATGGTGGCCAGGTTGTATAGGATACAGCACTGCTCAATGCCTTTCTGCCATGCTCTGCCAGCCTCACCTGAAAAATGATTCTGTGTGATACCCACTTTCTTACCCAGCTCTCTTCTGAATCAAAGTCTCATGTGGGTGTATCTGATTGGCTGAGCTTAGGACAAACACCTGTGCCCAAGCTGCAAGGCAGGTTGGGAAAGCAATGCAGGTTTCTATGTCTGGGACATGGAAACCTAATCTGGAATTCCCCAAATATAAGAGAGTTGTTCAAAAGACTCTGGGCAGAACAAATGTCCATAATTGTCTTATTCTGGGTTTCCTTGGAAGCAGATCCTGAATCAAGGACTTTGTACCTTATTTGGGAGATAATCCTAGGAAGCAAGGGTGAGGGAATTGTGTGGGTGAGTTAGGGAAACAGGGAGAACCACTTAAATGTGCCTATTGAGTTGGTTATCCCTATGGTCAACTGGAGATCAATGCCCTTGGGACTTTTTGAAGAATGGAGACTACACCTTAGAAATGTCTTCTCAGTGTTGGGGGCCGTAGGAGCATTTACTCACTCCATTTGTGGAGTGACTGTTTTCTCTGGGGCAGTAACTGCATTCCTCACCCCAGCTGTGTTTCTGTACTGCCCTGCAGGAGGGGATGACATGTGGTTCTGAGGCCAAAAAAAAAAAAAGCAGAGAGACATGTAATGTCATGAGGTAGAACACTAGGTCACTGTAATATGCTTGGTAATTGTCTATCCAGCTGAAGTGGGAATAAAAAGTGGCCTGAAAGGACCCACCTCCTTTCCATTAATTCTATATGTTGGCTGATAAAAGCATAGCTGTAGTCATATTGGCCCTTCTGGTCAAAAACTTGCAAAGTCCATGCCTGACACTCAAAGTCCTCTCAGGCCTGGCCCCATAGACATTCCTAGTCTTCTCTCCTGTGGTCAGTGTATGAAGACACAGCATGGTGTTCCTAAATTTGGGTGATATTTCTTAAGCAAATCAGAAAGGCAGGAGTGTTATTGAAATCTAATCAAAAGGCTGGTGTCAGAAAAGGGTACTTTCTTTTTTTTTGAGATGGAGCCTCAAGCTATCCCCCTGGGTACCTGGGTAGAGTGTCATGGCATCACAGCTCACAGCAACCTCCAACTCCTGGGCTCAAGCGAGTCTCCTGCCTCAGCCTCCCAAGTAGCTGGGACCACAGGCGCC
>CAUYQV010038325.1:0-18122 GCA_963574575.1 Galagoides demidoff | reverse complement strand
GTTGCGGCTCGGTGCCTGTGGCTCAATCGGCTAGGGCGCCAGCCATGTACACCTAAGGTGGTGGGTTCAAATCCCCAGCCTGGGCCCACCAAACAGCAATGATGGCTGCAACCAAAAAATGGCCGGGCGTTGTGGCGGGCGCCTGTGGTCCCTGCTACTTGGGAGGCGGAGGCAAGATACTCGCTTGAGCCCAGGAGTTGGAGGTTGCTATGAGCTGTGATGCCATGGCACTCTACCCAGGGGGACAGCTTGAGGCTCCGTCTCAAAAAAAAAAAAATAAAAGTTGCTATAGTTTCATTAAGACTTAAGGAAATTTTGGCTCGGCGCCTGTGACTCAAGAGGCTAAGGTGCCAGCCACATACACCTAAGGTGGTGGGTTCGAATCCAGCCCAGGTCCACCAAACAACAATGATGGCTCCAACCAAAAAATAGCCAGGCACTGTGGCAGGTGCCTGTGGTCCCAGCTACTTGGGAGGTGGAGGCAGGAGACTTGCTTGAGCCCAGGAGTTGGAGGTTGCTGTGAGCTGTGATGCCGTGGCACTCTACCCAGGGTGACAGCTTCAGGCTCTGTCTCAAAAAAAAAGACTTAAGGAAATTTCAAATAAAATTATGAGATTGCTCTTCACTTCTAAAATGAACAAAGATCTCACAATGATCACATTCCCATCCTTGCTAATACTGGCAAATAGGCAGTTTTACAGCCTGCTGCTGAGAGTACCAGGTAGTAAAATATAGCTAGAGGATAATTTGATAATACCCATCAAAATGCCAAATATCTGGACTGTGGTGATGTTTTTTTTTTTTGAGACAGAGCCTCAAGCTATCCCCCTGGGTAGAGTGCCATGGCATCACAGCTCACAGCAACCTCCAACTCCTGGGCTCAAGCAAGTCTCCTGCCTCAGTCTCCCAAGTAGCTGGGACTACAGGCGCCCGCCACAGCACCCGGCCATTTTTTGGTTGCAGCCATATTGTTGTTTGGTGGGCCCAGGCTGGGGATTCGAACACCACCTTAGGTGTATGTGGCTCGCGCCTTAGCCACTTGAGCCACAGGCGCCCAGCCGACTGTGGTGATGTTTACGTTACTCTATAAATCTACCAAGAAGTCATTGAATTATACTATTAAAATGGGAAAACTTTATGGTATGTAAATTATACTTCAATAAAGCTAGTTTTTAAAGTTTAAAATGTACATTGTTTGAGATAGTAATTCTACATATATGATTGTATATACAGAAAATATTTTGTTAACCTGAAAAAAGTAAGTTGCAGGATTATATAGAGTCTAATAATTGTCACTCTTAACTGTACTGTTTAAATACAAGAGGAACAGACAGGCAATTTTTACTTTTTGTTTTTTGAGACAGTTTCACTCTGTTGCTGGGGGTAGAGTGCCGTAGCATCATAACTCACAGCAACCTCCAACTCTTAGGCTGAAGCGATTCTCTTGCCTCAGCCTCTTGAGTAGCTGGGACTGGGACAGGCATCTGCCACAACACCCAGCTAGTTTTAGAGACCAGGTTTCTCTCTTATCTAGGCTGGTCTCAAACTCCTGAGCTCAAGCAATCCACTTGCCTCAGCCTCCCAGAGTGATAGGATTACAAGCGTGAGCCACCACACTCGGCTGAGAATTTTTACTCTTGAAAACACAAATCATTACAAAAATTAGAACAAAACAACATGCACAGTCGGCAGGGGGTAGGACTTCAAATTCTACTCCACATCTACTCTGCATTAGGGAGGCTGGATTAATAGAAGAAATGCAAAACTGAAAGCCCCCTAGGATAAGACACTGTCCCCAAACTCATGCTAATCTTACTTAGATTGCTTTCAATCCATGAGATGTTTTACCTTTTTCCACAACTACGGCAACTTTTTGTGCAACCTTCAGAGACACATTGGCAGCCACAAGATCACAATTGAAGTAGATCAATTCACTAATCAAGCCATAATCACTATAGAACCTTTTCACAATTCCCTGCACAGTTTTCAATTTGGTGTCATCTATGGAATTGATAAACAACAGATTACATTAATTAATCTTTTTTTTTTGAGATAGAGTCTTACTCTGTTGCCCTGGGGTTGAGTGCTGTGACATCATCATAGCTCACAGCAAACTCTAACTCTTGTGCTTAAGCAATCCTTTTGCCTCAGCCTCCTGAGTAGCTGGGGTACAGGTGCATGCCACAGTGCCAATTTTTCTATTTTTAGTAGAGACAGGTTTGGCTCTTGCTCAGGCTGGTCTCAAAGTCCTGAGATCAAGCAATCCATCCTCCTCTGCCTCTCAGAGTGCTAGGATTACAGGTAAGACCCACCACACCCAGCTATATTAGTTAATCTTAAAAGCAAACAACCACTAAAAATAAGTCCGGCCAGAGAAGATATGGTAGATAATTAGCTACTTCTAGAAGCAGAATAGCCTAGATTTGAGATACAGATGACAGCAGAGCATAATGATTACTTGTGCATGATTCTGGCGGCAGAATGCCCAGGTTCACATCCTGGCTCACTATTTGTCTATATGGCATGGCAGCTAAACACAAGAGGCAGTGGAGGGCCATAGTTAAGAGTTCCAAGTCCAAAGCCAGACTGGGCCTGCCCCAGGAGAAGGCAGCATCAGGTAGACTCTGATGGTCTAAGACTCCAGGCCCACCACTGAACCAAGCCATAGTGCACCTTCAGCCATAGTAATCAGGCTTAACCATGCGGGTACAGGCTCCAGGTCTTCCCAGCACCAGGCCCGCCCTGCAGGCTTACATTTCAGGCCAGTACCTGCACAATGAGCCTTTAGCCTTCCCATTGTCAGGTAAGATTCTGCAGCTTCAGGCTCTGAGCTTTCCCAGTTGATTCACTTACCCTGGCACCAGTACCATGTCAGACCTGGGTCGCTAGGTCGCTGGCCCTGGCCCATGAAACTGCCAGGACGCGGACTGCTGTACAAGCTCGCTCGGGGGTTCTCCATAAGGGCCGGGGAACCTGTTATCTCAGTCAAGTAAGGCTCCCCGTCAGGAGGAGCCAGTTGTCTCAGTCAGGTCAGAGGTGCTGGAGCACCTCAACGGTGCAGCCGTCAGTCTTAGTAGGAGCAGGAACCCTAACTAACTTATCCCGTGGCTATTTACACAGGTGTGGAGACTGCCAAGCAATGATGTGCTCGTGTGCTCTCATGCTTTATAACGAGACCAATCCTGTCCCCATTCCCTTAGTACCAAGATCTTTTTTTACAGGCGTCTCCTACACACCAGGCTAACCCCAGAGGTCCCAGACTCTAGACTGGCCCTAGTGCCAAGCAGGCTCCTGCAACCATGGGCTTTAGGCCCACTTGAGTGTCAGGCCTGATCTCACAGAACTTAGGACCAGGCTGGCTCCAGCAATGCTGGGCTCGGGACCACCCCAGCACCAAGCTGGTTCCCATGGGTCCAGGCTTTAGGCCCTCCCCATCATTAGGCTGGTTCCCCCATCCCTAATCATCAGCCCCCACTTCCAGACCTAGCCTTCAGGCCAGCCACTGCAGATAATAAGATCCAAATTTACACAGTGGTTGGATGTCGTTACCTACCCAAGCCAGCCCCTGTGATTCTAGGCTTCAGGCCTGTCCCAGTGCCAAGTTACCACCCCTGGTCTCAAACACCTGGGTATCTGTGAACAAAGAGTTCAGGCCTATTCAGGTTCAAGTCAGTTTCCACAGCACCACCCTGCAGACCAGCTCCTGTGGTACCACACTCCAGCAGACCCAGGAGCTAGACTTGTTCCAGTAGACCTCAACTCTGAATCAGACCTCATGAACCCTGGCTCCAGGACTGCCAGGACTTGTGTACCCAAATTCAAAGCCATTTGCTGAGGTCCCAGAACCCAGGCCAGCCCTTGCAAACCTAGCTCTTTTTTTTTTTTTTGAGACAGAGCCTCAAGCTGTCCCCCTGGGTAGAGTGCTGTGGCATCACAGCTCACAGCAACCTCCAACTGCTGGGCTCAAGTGAGTCTCCTGCCTCAGCCTCCCAAGTAGCTGGGACCACAGGCATCCGCCACAATGCCCAGCTATTTTTTTGGTTGCAGCCATCATTGTTGTTTGGCTGGCCCGGGCTGGATTCGAACTTGCCACCTTAGGTGTATGTGGCTGGCACCTTAGCCACTTGAGCCACAGGTGCCGAGCCAGATCTAGCTCTTAATACAGCACCTGCATACTCACTTTCAAGCAGGCATCAGTGGAGACATGCTCCAGGTTTGCTCCATGGCCCTAGGCCTTAGACCAGCCACAGTGGCTCCGGGCACCAAGGCAGCAGTAAAAATCCTGGGCTATAGACCCAGCCCTTGAAGACTAGGGTCAAGGCCACTAATAGGACTGCAGGTTACAGAGGACCTGGCTCTACTCCAGCCAACCCAAGGTTCAGGCCATCCCAGTATATCCTGGGACCAAGCTAGACCCACCCCATGGACTGAGGCTCCAAGACCACAACTGCAGATCCAGGTTCCGGGCCAGCTTCTGTGGACTCAGGCTGTAGGCCCATACTGGTAGTCCCAAGCACTGAACCTGCTCCAACACCAGGCCATTCCCCACAGACTCAGGCTCCAAGCCCATCCCAGTGGACCCAGGCATCACACCCATCCCAGCACCTAGCCATCCCCTGTAGATTCAGGCTCAAGGCCTACCCCAAAGCTATTTAGCCCTTATGGACCCAGGCTTCAAGCCAACCTCCACAGATACAAGATCCAGGCCAGTCCTTTTGAACCCTGATCCAGGCCTATCCCTGAAGACCCAATAAACAGGTCTACCCCAGTGGATCTAAGCTTCAGTCCCAACTCCATAGACATAGGCACCAGGCTCACCTGCTGACCCACCTACCTGGCCAGCCTTCCTTAGGACTCCTGCAGCAAGCCCTGTCTTGGATCACACCAGATGTTCTGCCCAGAAGTGATGAAGGAAAAAATGCTGCCAACAAATAATGCAGTCATCCCTAAGATTACGTATGGGATTGGTTCCAGGACCCCCATGTATAGCCAAATCCATTATACTGAAGTCCTGCTGTGGGCCTTGCAGAACCTACATATTGGAAAAGTTTGCCCTCCTTAAATGTGGGTTTTGCATCCAGTGAGAACAGTATTTTTGATCTATGTTTGGTTGAAAAGAATTCATGTATAAGTGGACCCACACAGTTCAAACTTGATTTTTTTCATGCATCAACTGTACTGTACCCAGCAAAGCTGTCCTTTATAAATGAAGGAGAGATAAAGACTTTACCAAACAAAAGCCAAGTTTATTACCACCAAACTTGTCTTACACCACTAAATGCTAAAAGGAGTTCTTCAAGCTGAAAGAAAAGACTGTTAATTTATAACACAAAAACACATGAAACTACATGGTGTGGTGGCTCACACCCATAATTCTAGCACTTTGGGAGGCCAAGATGGGAGAATTGCTTTAGGCCAGAAGTTCAAGATCTGCCTAGTCAACAGTGAGACCCTATCTCTACAAAAAAATAGAAAAATTTAGGCATATGTAGTGGTAGGCACCTGTAGTCCCAGCTACTTAGGATGCTGAGACAGGAGAATTATTTGAGCTCAGGAGTTTGAGGTTGCAACGAGTTATGATCATGCCATGGTGATTCTAACCGGGGTGACAGGGCAGAACTCTATCTCAAAGGGAAAAAAAAACCTCATAAAAAGTATAAAACTTACTGGTAAAATTAAGTATGCAGTTAAATTCAGAATACTCTAATACTGCGATTGTGGTGTATAAATCACTTATGCCTTTAGTATGAAAGTTAAGAGACAAAAATGTAAAATGTGGAAGAACGAAGTAAAAGTGTAGAGTTTTTTATGCAATCAAAGGTAGTTGTTAACAGTTTAAAATAGCCTGTTATAGCTGGGTACAGTGGCCTGTAATCCTAGCACTCTGGGAGGCCAAGGAGGGTGAAGTTCGAGACCAGCCTGATTAAGAGCAAGACCCCATCTTTACCAAAAAATAGAAAAAAACTAGCCAGGCATTGTGGCAGGTGCCTATAGTACCAGCTACTTAGGAAGCTGAGGCAAGAGAATCACTTGAGTTCAGGAGTCTGAGTTTGTTGTCAGTTATGATGCCTCAGCACTCAACTGAGGGCAACAAAGTGAGACTATAGCTCAAAAAAACAAAACAAAAAAAACACAGAAACACTAGCCAGGCATTGCGGCAGGTTCTTGTAGTCTAAACTACTAGGGGCTCGGTGCCTGTGGCTCAGGGACTAGGGTGCCAGCCCCATACACTGGAGTTGGTGGATTCGAACCCAGCCTGGGCCTGCCAAACAACAATGACAACTACAACCAAAAAGCTGTGGCAGGTACCTGTAGTCCCAGATACTTGGGAGGCTGAGGCAAGAGACTCTCTTAAGCCCAAGAGTTTGAGGTTGCTGTGAACTGTGACTCCATGGCACTCTACCTTGGGTGACAGCTTGAGACTCTATCTCAAAAAAAAAAAAAAACACAACTACTAGGGATGCTGAGGTAAGAAGATCATTTAAGCCCAGGAGTTTGAGTTACTTTGAGCTATGATGCCATGGTACTCTACTGAGGGTGACAGAGTGGCCAAAAAAAAAAAAATAGCCTATTATAACTACAAGATTTTTTTTTTTTTTTTGGTGAGAGTCATGGTAACCATTAAGCTAAAATGTACAGTGGATACACAAAATATCAAAAGAAAGGAATAAAAGCATACTGTTAGAGAAAATCACTTAGTCACAAAGGAAGACCGCAAGAGTGAAAGAAAGGAACAGAAGATCTATAGAACAATGAGAACACAATTACCAAAATGGAAGTAGCAAAGCCTTATATGTCAGTAATTGCCTTACATATAAGTGGATTAAATACTCCAATCAAAAAACAGAGTAGCCGCATTGATTCAAGAAAAAAAAAACCAACTATGCACTCCCTACAAGAGATTCATTTCATCTATATGGACACACATAAACTGAAAGTTAAGAGATGAAAAGTTAAGAAACGAAAAAAGATATTCTAAGTGATGTTTTTGATATTTGTCTCCTCCAAGTCTCACATTTTTATCCCCAGTGTTGGAGGTGGGGCTTGGCTCCTCCCTCCTCTTTCTGTCTTGCTTCTGCACTCTTGCCATGTGATCTCTACGTGCCAGCTCCCCTTCACCTCCCTTTCTTGTTCCACCGTGAGTAAAGCAGCCTGAAGGTGGTGATACACGGACACACAACCCACTCTACCCCCTGGGGTTCATGATTCAAAGCAGTGTCCAGGGCATCATTCATACACTCTCAGAGTGTTTATGAGGGTCCAGCTATGCACCCAGTCCCAGCAATGAGGTCAAAGCAGGGACAGAAAATGCCCTCTTGTCCTCCTTGACCTACCTAATTATGCATGGCAGGGTACTCACGTGTATTTTTCTCAACTTGAAGACAAGAGAGCATTCATCACACGATTCTTGACCCCAAACCTGTGATGGTAACAAGACAATTAAATGAATATTCAGGAACAAAATAGATCACAGGTTTCTAATATCAATTCTAGATAAGAATAGAAGGAGATACTTTATACTGTTAAGCCAAGAGCAAGTGGACAGCAATCCTCTCCTGCTCAGGAGGAAGAGCAGCAGGAGGACACAGAAGGTTCCAGCCATGTCTCTATCCTTTGAAGGTACTATCATTATAGAGAATAATAAATAGGGCATATATAGAGCAGAGAATTTATTTTTTTTTTTGAGATAGTCTCACTTTGTCACCCTTGGTAGAGTGCTGTAGTGTCATAGTTCACAGCAACCTCAAACTCTTGGGCTCAAGTGATTCTCTGGCCTCAGCCTCCCAAGTAGCTGGGGCTACAGGGGCCTGCCACAGCACCCAGTTATTTTTAGAGATGAGGTCTCACTCTGGCTCAGGCTAGTCTAGAACCCCTGAGTTCAAGCAACCTACCCACCTTGGCCTCCCAGAGTGCTAGGATTACAGTAGTGAGCCGCCGCGCCAGTCCTTAGAGCAGAGAATTGTGACTTATCTTTGATCTGCTATTAAATTCAATAAGAGCAGATGTCAATCTCTGTATCTTTATTTTTCTCAGCATCCCTGACAGACACATCCTTTTTATACAGCTAGTTTGAATAGACACAAAACTCTCCCGAAGCTACCCTGATGGTGAGTTTTGGCTTTGGGCCAGGAATTTTCTTTCTTTAGAGCATACTTTCTGATGTATATTTTGCTTTACCATGGGGCCTCTCCCATACATGAACCTGTCTCCTGGCCTTTCATTCAATCCCCCTACAGCCCTTGCTCTGCCCCTCTGATCTTAAAAGCTCACAAAAGTAGCCCCATCCCATTAGCTTCCAAGCAATCCCAGCACTCAGATCTTTCCCCATTAGAGCATCTCAGACAGAGAGTGGGGATCTCTAGTGAATGACCATGTCCTCAGAACCAGTCTGGCCACATCCTCACCTGACTGCCCATGGAAAGCAGCACAGACTTCCTGACTGTCCTTGCCACCTGCACTTTATAGGAAGAGCAGAAAGCTCCTCCCACTCAGCAGGCTTGCCCACATTGCCCTTGGGCTGGGCTCCTGCTCTGACGCTGGGGCCTTCTCCTTGCACATGGATGTCCTGGTCTTGTAGGCACATTGGATGCTGGCCACATGTGAATGCCTGCTCCCTCTGGACCGAACCCTACATCATCTCATGTGCCCAGTTCCTCCCAGAAAGAGGATCGGAGAGACAAGCAGAACTCTAGGCAGTGGAGAGAAGCTACCTCAACACAAGCTCCAACATCACCCTGATGGAGAGCTTATGTTGAGTCCCTCCAGCAGGGTGACCAGACCCTCAGAGATTCAGAGGGATCAGCCAGCTGGAACTTCCAAGGGCTTGCCCCTCAGGCCCTAAGACTGGGAGATGGTCTCACTGTATCTGTATCACTGTATCTGATCAGCTGGCCTGCTACTGCCACCCGACAGTGGCACACACACCAGTCACTGTTGCCATCTGTCCCAACTCAGCCAACTAGAGCCAGGCCCAACCTTGGGCCCTCCCTCTCCCAGTTCTGCAGAGCAGTTCCCAAGGCCCCTGAGTCCAGACTGACCCACACTCTGGCACCAGCCATTTCTCAGGAGGCTCTCTCTGTGGCCACCAGAGTCCCCCTTTACAACCAAGGCTGCTTTTCCACTAATGACACCCCGCCCACAGAATCAGAAGTGAGGTGTCCTCATTCACTGAACCTTCCTTCACCACACACCCATTCATACCACACACCCCCAGTGCTTGCGAAGTCAGAGGGGCTTCAAGCTCCAGGAATGGCCTTCAAGACACTCTGAAAATGGACTCCAGACTTGTTCCCTGCCCCTCTGACCCTGCAATAGGTCCTGGGCAAAGATTCCCATGCAGGCAGTTAGAAGAGGCACTCACAGGGCACACCTGAATGCAGAGCAGGAGGTGTCCATGTGTGTTAGGGCTCCCCTGGCAGGAATTCGCCCCCTGCCTTACCAAGGAACTAGTCTGGGCTATGGACACCATCACTATCTCCAGGGCAAGGTTAAATCAGAAATGCCAGACCACCCAGATCAGTAGAGCTGCAAGATGGCCTTCCCAGTTCCCACGGACCAGTACCCAAAGATCTCTTTTTTCAAATCATGCATGTCAAAAAAAAAAGTGTCAGGGCACACACAACAACAATCCGAGGGGCCACATCCGACACAGCTGGAAGGCAATTCCCCTGCGATGTTCTGCAAGTGCATTCTGGACAACCTTTCTGGAATGTCTTTCTAAAGGCCTTTCTGGGGGAAGACATGGCTAATCCAAGCTCTGGTTAAAGCAGTTTTTATTCAGATGTGATGTGAAGCCTTGCCCCAGGCCCTCTGTAGTGTTTCCCGTGTGTCTTTTCCTACTTCCATCTTCTACAGGCTTGAGCCAGCTAGAGGGCAGAGGGCAGAGGCCTGCCATGGGCTCAAAAGATGGCTTGGAAGTTCAGCTCCTGGGCTCACCAGCTCCAGGAACATGGGAATGTCCCTGTGCCCCTCCGTACCTGTCTCCCCTTCTGCCCCATGGGCACAGAAGTGCGTGAGGAGAAAGCAATGGTGACGGTGCCTGGTGATGTTTGAGCCCTCTGAACCTGTCAGGTTCATCTCCCTTCCATTTCCTACTTTCTCTCTCTGATTTTTCAAGGTGATGGCAACTCTCCACACTTGTCACCTGGGAATGACTGCAGTTCCAGGTTGCACCGCTGGTTCACTTTTTCCTGATGTCAAGTTTAGGAAAATGTCAGACCACATGCCCCTGGGAGTCATAGCAAAATGGCTAAAGCTGAGACCCTGCAGTCTCCCACTGACACCCGTTTACACCATTTCTGTACCCCACAACCTCGTGGCCTTTTTTCTCTTCCACTTACCAAAACCTGCCTTGCAAGCCAGGCACAGTGGCTCAGGCCTGTAATTCCAGCACTTGGGAGGCTGAGGCAGGTGGTTACCTGAACTCACGTGTTGGAGACCAACCTAAGCCAGAAAATAGCTGGGCCTTGTGGCAAGCGCCTGTAGTCCCAACTACTTGGGAGGCTGAAGCAAGAGAAAAACTTGAGCCCAAGAGTTTGAGGTTGCTGTTAGCTATGACATCACCAGCACTCTACCGAAAGTGACAAAGTGAGACTCTGTCTCAAACAAACAAAACCCTTGCAGCAGTGACTCTCTCTCTTGCTGAAGGCTTCAGCAACCTCCTCCCCAAGGGCCTTTGGATGTAGTTCAAAAAAGTTGCCAGGAGATGGCGCTATTCTCATTAGCAAGCCAGACTTGAGTGGGCAAAAGGAGTATTTCAACACGACTTTGACAAAATCAGCTTTCTGCAAATGAATAAACTGTAAGGACGAGATAAAAAGGCTTCAAAACTTGTACGAGGCGCAAGATCATAAGCAAATAAGAACCTATGCGTTGGTTATGTGCTTTTGATTCCTACACGCTCTGTGACAGTGATTTGCAAACAGAACTGAACAGCCTGCTACCCAGATAAGTCACAGGGGGCTTTTCAAATAGCAAATACTGCGAGAGGGTCAACGATGTTTTAAACCAGGTGCAGTGTGTTCGAGCAGGCTTTACAGGTGGAAACCAGCTGGGTCTGAATCCTGGCCCTTCAGTTTATGAGCTGGGCGACTTTGGCAAGGTCCCTCACCCTCCGTGGGCTTCCCTTTCCTCATTTGTAAAATGATTAGTAATTCATTAAATCATCAGTAGAGTTCTATGAGGCATCCACAAAGTAATGCACATGAAGAAATAAATATTTAGCATGAGAGAGGTCAGTAAATGAGAACTAGTCTTTATTAGCTCTTAGCTTTATTTGTGGCTAGTTATACCAAGTCTCAGGGATGCCCAAAAGGTAGCACTGTGTCAGTGATTAAGAGCACAAGCTTTACTGTTCAGTTCTGCTACTTAACAAGGGATTGTGGGAGTATTACTCAACCCCTCCTGACCTCAAGGTCATGACTGGAGGAAATTAGAATGTTTAACACCCATCCCACAGGCTGCTGTGGGGATTAAACATGGCCATGTATGTGTAAGTGCCTTGCCCATACCTGGAGGCTGCTGTAGTAAGAGCAGAACAACAGCATGGCACACAATCTTCTCCCAGAAACAACTAACATAATCCTGCTTTGTCTGAGCCTGGTTCATCTATTTCTCCCCCACCAGCCCTCATTTGCAGATAGGAGTAGCGGACACCGAAGATTTCAGAAAAAGAAAGGGAGACAAAAAGAAAACATAAAATAGGGAGAATTCTACCATCTACATTTTTTTCTGATTTGGAAAACAGACATTCTCATGACTTTGGTGGTTGTACTACAACTTACATAAATCAACAGTGAGCTTCCCAGCCCACCATGATCACTCACCCCCATAATCCTAGCGCTCTGGGAGGCCGAGGCAGGATGATTGCTTGAGCTCAGGAGTTTGAGACCAGACTGAGCAAGAGTGAGACCCTATCTCTACTAAAAATGGAAAAACTAGCTGAGTATTGGGGGGGGGGCGCTATAGTCCCAGCTGCTTGGGAGGCTGAGGCAAGAGGATCACTTGAGCCTAAGAGTTTGAAGTTGTTGTGAGCTATGGTGACAATGCCATGGCACACTACCCAGGGTGACAGAGTAAGACTCTGTCTTAATGACTCAAATAAATAAATAAAAAATAACTAGTGAGCCTCCCTGAAGCTGGATCTTCCTCTGCTGGTCCCTGCTATGCTGGAAATGTCCAAGTCCTTGTGTGCCTGAACCTTTGGTTTCCTGCAAGCCTCTTAATGCTGTCTCTCTCATAAGTTCCTCTAGGACAGTGGTTCTCAACCTTCCTAATGCTGCAACCCTTTAATACAGATCCTCATATTGTGGTGACCCCCAACCATAAAATTATTTTCATTGCTATATGGTTGGAGGTCACCACAACATGAGGAACTGTATTAAAGTGTCGCGGCATTAGGACGGTTGAGAACCACTGCTCTAAACTTAGTTACAATGTGTTGGCTGATTTAGCAGGCCCATGGCACCATCCACCCTTATGTACTCTGTGGTCAGCTCAAATTCCCATGGCCTTTTCCCTATGAACTGTTGTCAAACCATGTCTCAATAATCTGGGCTTTCCACAACTAAATACTTGAAAAAATGTGCACATCAGAAAAAAAAAAAAAAAAGAAAGAAAGAAAGAAAAGGAAGCCGGGCGGGCTGTGACTCATGCCTGTAATCCCAGCACCCTGGGGAGCTGACACGGGTGGATCACCTGACCTCAGGAGTTCAAGACCAGGCTGAGCAAGAGGGAGACTCTGTCCCTAAAACATAGCCAGGCTTTGTGGCAGGCATCTATCATCCCAGCTACTCAGGAGGGTGAGGCAAAATAATTACTTGAGTCTGAGAGTTTGAGGTTGCTGTGATCTGGGATGCCACAACACTCTACCAAGGGTGGTAAAGTGAGAATCTGTCTCGAAAAAAAGAAAGGAAGGAAGGGAGGGAGGGAGGAAGAAAGGAAAAGAAAAGAAAAAAAAAAGGAAAGAAACGGAAAGGAAAGGAAAAATACGCACATCACTTTGTGCATGTCCAACTTTCAAAGTTCTGCTAAAGCTGTGGAGGACATGGTGAATGCTGGCCTTCGGTCTCTACCAGTAAAGAGAACCCCTGAACCACTTCTGTGTTCCCATGGTTGCTACTCAAAGAGTGGTCCAGGGGCAGAAGCATACTAAATCAGGATAGACTTGTGTTTTACCAAGACCTCCCAGTGATTCAAGTGCCCAGCAGAGTTTGAGAGGCATGGCTCGATGGTAGCTTTGGGCTCCCAGAAGCAAAAATCCACTGACATGAGGAAACGTTATTCTACCAACAAAGTAAGTAAGGTTCATGATGATATGTACAAAGCCATACAGCTATTAAATAGGAGACCCAAGGTTAATAGCCAGGTTAACTGACTCTTAGTTCGTGGATTCCTGCCCTGTTCTTGTCAATTGTATCCAGTGACAGATCCCCCTCTTTCCCAGAGGCCAGGCGCATGCTTTTATTTCTGGGACTAAGCCCCAGACTTATGCCTAATCCTTGTAACAGGGCCCCTGTCTCAAGTTCCTACATCTAAATCCATGACTTAGTTCCTTACTGTCTTAGCTCAGGCTGCTACCGGTATAACAAACCACAACCCGGGTGGCTTAAACAAAAAACATTCATTTCTCATGGTTCTGGAGGCTGCAAGTAACAGATCAGGGTACCAGCGTAATCTAACTCTGCTGATGGCTGTCTTCTTGCTGTATTCTTACATGGTGGAGAAAGAAAAACAGAAAGCTCTTCCATGTCTTTTCTCTCTTTCTTTCGAGACAGGGTCTTGCCATGTCCCCCAGGCTGGAGTGTGGTGACACATTCATAGCTTACTATAACTTTGAACTCCTTGGCCGAAGTGATCCTCCTGCCTCAGCATCTAGAGTAGCTAGGACTATTGGCATGTGCTACCATGCCTGGCTAATTTTTATTTTTATTTTTTTAGAGACAGGATCTTACTATATTGCCCAGGCCAGGATGGAACTCTTGGCTGCAAGTGATCCTTCCACCTCAGCCTCAACAGTGCTGAGATTACAGGTGTGAGCCCTGTCTCTTTTCTTAGATGGGCACTAACCCTACTCATGAGGGTTCTGCCCTTGTAACTCAAGCATCTCCTAATGAATTTAGGAGGGGATGCAAACATTTACTTAACACCAAATTCCTCCAGAACTGGAGTGAAGCCTGTCCCCACTACTTACTTATTCCCTGACCCCCAACACATTCCTCATTCTAGTCCTGGTGGGTAACCTGTGACCTTGGGGCCACGTGTGCCTTTCTGGACCCTTAAGTGTGGCCTTTTGACTAGATCCAAATTTTACAGAACAAAACCTTTTAATAAAGCAGCAGACTGGCCAAAAATATTTAATTGGGGCCTATGCACATCTGAAATGCAAGTCAAACGGCAGATGGAGGTGAGGAGAGAAGGAAACACATCCCAGACCTTCTTCCCTTCTCTTGGGTTTCAGTCTATGAAATCTAAACTTTTGATTCGTGACAGCTTTGCCTCAGGACTCTCAGACCCTACTGAGCAGGAGAGGGTGGGGAGGGGCCTCTGGCTAGTACCAGGTATTTTTCTCAGCATGAATGAGATTCGAGTATGTGCCAGGGGAGCAGCAGTCTACAAGTAAAATAACTTGCAGCTTTTTAAGACTTGGTTTTCTAGAGATGAGTGATTTATGATAAAGAACTGCTATCAGCGTTTTCAAAGTTCAAGTCCCTGCATGTCTCCAGTTGTGGAAGTAAAAAGGAAGGCTGGTAAAATTTGAATGTTCATGAGCTATATATATATGTGTGTGTCTATGTGTGCGTGCATGTGTGTATAGATACACATATATATATATACACACACATACAGATATAGACATAGATGCCACAAATAGGTAGGTATGCCTTTAACGGCCAGAATGATACATAATCCTTGAATGCGAGCTGCATCCGTCTGCTGGGAGAGAGGGCAGTGCTTCCTGTGCCTGTGATCAGCTGGGATAGGTTATTATTAGCTACCTGTTGCTGTTGATCAGTAAGAAAGAAAGCCTTCACCTGTCGGGTGAGGTTTTAAAAATTAGAGACCAATCTCAAGCAATCTCTGGTGCACCTTCTAGATTTCCACACACAGAGCACAGTGCAATTTGGGACATAGATTGCTTAAGTTGTTTGTGTCCTTTGATGTCTGCATCAGGTTATTAGAATAACATGGACGTAGCTGCTGAAATCTCTACAGCCCCTGAGTAAAGATGAGGAACAATGATTCCTAACAAGAATAATTATCCAGGCCTAACTGTGGTGCTGAAATCTCAGGGACAGAGCCTCGGTGCCTGTCAGCAGTAGGGAAACCCAGAACCAGGGCTCTGGGGCCCCAGTGGAGCCCCAGAGTCAGGACTGTAGGGCTGGGCAGCAGCACAGGAACCATGAAGGCAGAGCCACAGGACCAGGTGGAAGTCAAGGGGTTAAAGGTACGTGGCCAGCCTGATGAATAACCAAGGCTGTCCCCATCCCCAGATCCTACAGAGACAATTTCTTCAGGGCCTCTCAGGTGACATCTGTGGAGCCTGTTCTGCTCAGATCTCCAATGGGGGAAGGGGTGCTTGGGTCCCTGTCATGGGGCACAATAGAGTGTCTGCTCCCTCTGCTCCCTCCCTGCCCTAGCTGGGACCATACAGAGGCAAAGGAGAAAAGCTAAGTACAGGGGTAGACCTGGCACTCTGGACCTGAGAGCTCGGGAATGACATCAGTTGTAGCAACCTGAATACAGGAGCCACCAAGTTCCTGCTGTTCCCTCTCTCCAGTACAACACTGCTGCACAGACTCCATGTATCTCCCTGATGGGTCTGGAGGGTTTGCAGTGGTGGTGGGCCCCTCCTAGCTCAGGCCTCAGTGCCTGCGGGGGAGTATGGAGCCCCAGGGTTCTCTCCAGCTGTCCTTCCCCAGGTGTGGATGCCTCTTGCAGATACCTTCTGATCTTGCCAAGTAGGTGATCTCACCTCATCACCTTCTGCTTCGCTCTGAATGGCCCTCATTACTTCTCCAATGATTCATAGTGCTCTTTCCAAGAAGATGTATCTATTAAGTGAGCATACACCTGTAACTTTTTTTTTATTTTTGGAGACAGAATCTCAACTCTGTTGCCCAATCTAGAGTGTCATGGGGTCAGACTAGCTCACAGCAACCTCAAACTCCTGGGCTCAAGCACTCCTCCTGCTTCAGCCTCCAGAGTAGCTGCGACCACAGGTGCCTGCCATAATGCCTGGCTTATTTTTCTATTTTTAGTAGAGATACTCACTCTTGCTCAGGCTGGTCGCAAAGTCCAGCACTCAAGTGATCCTCCTGCCTCAGCCTCCCAGAGTTCTGGGATTACAGGTGCGAGCCACTGCATCTGGCTGGCCTTTCAATTCTTTATATTATACTAGCAGATTAAAAATGTCTTTGAATAGAGAGAAACTATCTTAAAATATTTTTGTGCTAAAGAACACATAAAAGTTACCATCTTAACCAATTTTAAGTGTACAACTCAGTAGTGTTAAGTATATTCACATTGCTGTGAAACAGATATCCAGAATGTTTTCATCTTGAAGATCTGAAACTCTATAACCGTTAAATAACAACTCTCCTTCCCCCCTCCCTCAAGCCCCTGTTAACCACTACTCTCTCTCTCTTTTTTTTTTTTTTTAAGAAAGAGTCTTACTTTGTCGCCCTTGGTAGAGTGCCATGGCAGTGGTGTCACAGCTTACAGCAACCTCAAACTCTCGGGCTCAAGTGTTCCTCTTGCCTCAGCCTCCCGAGCAGCTGGGACTATAGGCACCTGCCACAATGCCTGGCTATATTTTAGAGATGGGGGTCTCACTCTGGCTCAGGCTGGTATTTAACTCAGCCTCCCAAGTGCTGGGATTACAGGTGTGAGCCACTGTGCCTGGTCCTATTTTCTTTCTCTTTAAAATTATTATAACTTTTTTTTTTTGAGACAGAGCCTCAAGCTATCCCCCTGGGTAGAGTGCCAGGCTTCACAGCTCACAGCAACCTCCAACTCCTGGGCTCAAGCGAGTCTACTGCCTCAGCCTCCCAAGTAGCTGGGACCACAGGTGCCTGCCACAACACCTGGCTATTTTTTGGTTGCAGCTGTCATTGTTGTTTGGCAGGCCCAGGCTGGTTTGAACCCACCACCTTAGGTGTATGTGGCTGGCGCCTTAGCCACTTGAGCCACAGGCGCTGAGCCAAATTATTATAACTTTTATTAACAGGTGCTTGCACTTTATCAACTTTTTGGAAAAAATGTTGCAACATTTTATGACAAATTAAAAATGAAGTTTAAAAAAAATCTCCACTTAGGGCGCTGGCCCCATATGCCAGAGGTGGTGGGTTCAAACCCAGCCTGACCAAAAACTGAAAAAAAAAACAAACAAAAAAACAAAAAACCCACCACTTGACAAGGTAAGAAAGAATTTAAAAACCTTTAAAGACATAATGAGAAAAACCAGGCTTAAAAAAAATGGTTGTTATTACCAAAAATGATGTCTTTAGGTAAAAATAATAAAAAACCTTTTGCATAGATAATGCAGATAGTTCTAGTTATCTGGTCAATGGGCAAAAAGCAAGCACTTAAGGACTTCAGCTCCAATCTTTTATACATTTTTGATTAATGGAATTTCATATTCGTTTCTTCTTGTTGAATGATTAAAGAAAATGACAGTAGAGTTGGTAAGCTGACATTTACACAGCCCAACCCTGCTCAGCCTCTGGAGAGGAATTTGAAAAAACTGATAGCGGCTTTTGTCTTTTTGTCACCTTGTGATTTAGGGTTTTCTGGGCATCTGCATGGGCAATTCATGTTGTGAGGGGTAACAATATTCATTCTGTTCGTTGCCATCCTCTCCACGTTGTCTTTGGTGAGGGAGGCCCCTACAGAATAATGGTCCACAACCCAACATGTATTCTGTCTTACTGGTCTACCTTGTTCTCCTGCACTCTAGTTGTCAGAACCCTCCATTACTTCTTTTTTATTTTTTTTATTAATTGATTTCTGTGTACATTGATGCAAACATGGGGTACATTGTGCTGTTTCATATACAATTTGAAACACCTTCATCAAGCTGGTTAACATAACTTTCACATCATTCGGTTAATCATTGTATCAAC
>CAUYQV010038322.1:0-10962 GCA_963574575.1 Galagoides demidoff | reverse complement strand
TTCTCTTTAGAGAAGAGATTAGGGAACAATCAGGGACAAGGCTGTTCTCCAAAAGTGATAGAACCAGGGTCAGATATGGCATATCCTTTACGAAATGGGGATCCTGGCCCTTAAAAATGAGGAACAAACTCTTCTCACATTGTTACTTAATGTTATGCGAAATACATGAAAAGCACTATTGAATTGAATTTAAAGTTCTCACGGACAGCGTCATTTGTTGTAGCATTTCACAGTCCCTATGCAAGTTTCCATGTTAGGAAGAAAGTTATATTTTGGAATTTATTGCTTGGAAACCTTATTCCACCCTAAGGAACTGTATCCCCTGTCTTACTAATATGCTTCATTTTTGCCCTGGCAGTTGGGAAGCTCAGACCCCAGAGCAATGCTCTATCAAAGCAATCATTTAACACAGGGCAGAGGCTGTACCTTTTCCTAATTTTCCCTTCCTACCGAGAACACAATTAGGCCATATTTGGCAGCCTCTCTTGAAGGCAGTTGGGTCTGCGTAACTGATTGTAATGCATGGAATGTGGGTAAAAGTCATGTGTGCTGTGTTCAGGCCTGGCTGTGCACTGCTCATCTTCTGCCCCTTCCCGAGACTGCCTGCTGGTGAACAAGGACTGTATGAATATACTGAAGGGAGTGCAGGGTCTTTCAACCCGGCTCTCCAACCTCCAGCCAACAGTTATATGTTACAGAAGCAAAAAGTAAACTTGTAATGCACAGAGCCACCAAGGGTTTGGAGTCCATCAGTTTACAGTAATTACAATCACATTGATTAAGGAACAGGCATTGGGTGTTGCTGTTAACAAAAATTACAACACAGTCAGTTCTGCTTCACACAGACATTCGGGATGTCAGGTTCACAGAGGCTCTGCCATCTTCCAAACATTCCTCCCAAGCTTGCCCTTTGCTTAGTAGTTAATTAGGATCTGACAAAAACCTGATGTCCCAGGTAAGAAAGATAGGAATGCGAGTCTTCTCAGAGGCAAAGCATTTGTTTGCCTGTCATAATTTGGAAGGCAGACAACATACACAAAAGCCTTTGGCTGTAAGAAAAAGGATTAAAAAAGAACATTATTGATGAGTTTTGGTTGCCACTGGGTGAGCAAAATGTGGCACTAGAAGACTGAGATTGGGTTGAACAATAATTAGCTGCTTTGCACAAGGAATAAAGGAGAATAAAAATGTGTCCACAAATTTGAAGTTTTGTAAGACTTGGAAAAGTTGATAGTTCTAGATGCCAAGCAGGAAATAAGATTGAAAAGGCCTCTGAGTGGCAAAGATCTTATTAGGCTCCACCTTGTAGCAAAGTACAACTGGAATGGGGCTCTTTAGATAGACTAGAAGTTCTCAAGTTTGCCAACATTTATCTACAAGAGAAAGAAATCTGGGAGAGGGCTCGGCACCTGTGGCTCAAGCGGCTAAGGCGCCAGCCACATACACCTAAGGTGGCGGGTTTGAATCCAGCCCGGACCTGCCAAACAACAATAATGGCTGCAACCAAAAAATAGCCAGGCATTGTGGCGGGCGCCTGTGGTCCCAGCTACTTGGGAGGTGGAGGCAGGAGACTCTCTTGAGCCCAGGAGTTGGAGGTTGCTATGAGCAGTGAAGCCATGGCACTCTACCCAGGGGGACAGCTTGAGGCTATGTCTAAAAAAAAAAAAAAAAAAAAAGAAATCTGGGAGAGGAAACAAATAAACTCCCCACCAACTTGAAAGCTATTTCTCAGAAAACACTTTCCTTGGCTATTGGAATGCAGAATTGAGTTTAAAAGAAATAAATCAGTTACTTACAAAGATTTTGAAGGTATTGTATTTTTTTTTTTTGAAAGAAGCCTAGATTTAAATAAATTTGACTTCTTTAGACCTAAGACGGGAAGAAAGCCCCTGGTGGACAAGCGCGACCTCCAAGAGGGATACCCTGCTCATCACCCACCTCAGATGTAGCCAATTGTAACAATAAGCATGAGAAAACTTCCTGGAAGTTAGAGCAAGAGTAGGCAGGATGACCATAAAGTTCCTGTGCAATTTCATACAGTGAGCGACACTGCACATGAACTTCACGGACACCCTGAGTAGAAAACAGTGACAATTCCCTGGTTCCAAGAACGCAGAATCGAGATCTAATTAAAAAACCAAAGTCACTGCCAGGGAAGAGGTGTCCGCCAGCCTTTCATAATTCTTGGAATCAGTGACTGCTGTTTGTCACCTGCTCTTCCCTCTTCTAGAAGGATTTTGAGATGATCTCACTGCTGCTTCTCCCTTGATCACTGCGCACGCCTGTGTGTGCACACACAACATACACACATGCACACACCGCGGTGGGTGCAGACACTTCCCTTTCAGTCCACGGGGAACCATGTCGAGAGCTTATGGAGCAGGTGAGCTTTACCCAGAGGCCTCAGAAACTGAGCTTTTAGCGGGAACTGCTTGGGACTTGGGAAGGAGGTGGGTAGATTCTATGCATGGCTAAAGAGTAGACCAGGAATTTGATGATCAGCAGGGGAACTGCGGGAGAGGCTGGCTGGCTGTTTACCAAACAGATGCTCCTTTCTTTCCCCAGGGACATGTAGTGAGAGGATTTTCCAGCTTTTGTGGCACTTGGTCGTGATCACATGACTAAGGGTATGCAGAAGTGATGGTTGTCTCTTCCGGCCTGGCGCCTAAAAACTCCCTGTGTAATCTCCTCTTTTTTGTCTCCTATCTGCTGATAGGGAATCCAACACTTCCTTTGCAAAGAACATATGGAAGACGGTAAAGCCTTGGCACCCCAGATCCTTACAAAACTGCTCGGAGTCGGTTTCCACTCCTGCTTCAATGACCTTCAGTTGAGAGAGAAATAAACTTGCATCGCGTTAATCCATTGAGATTTCAGTGTTCATTTATAACAGCGGCTGGCATTATCTTGCCCTATTTTCTTATTTTGAACTAACTAAAATTTTTAATGATATATTAAAAAATTCTTGAATCTTTTCCCTAGAGAGAGGCAGGTATAAATATAAAAATAATCTTCCAAATAAAGCGGATGGCTATGAATTCATGTCCCCAGGAGAGAGCCTAATTTACCTCCGTGAAATTAGGAAATTCAGTTCTTTTTGCATTGTTGGTGACTTAAGAAAGGAAAGAAAAGGAAACCGTTACGGGTGTACCTGTGTATTTTTTATAATCATCTATTTATTTTTCTAAGGAGTATGTTTCTGATACTACCAGACATGCTGTCGGAATAATTACTCTTGTAACCTAGGCAGTGTCTGAAAGACTTTTCTAGTTATTATTTATTTTCATGCATGCGTAGTAAGATCAATACTAGAGGATGATGCAGGAGAGCTGTCTCAATACTACATATATTTTGCTTCTTCTAATGGAATATTTGTATTCTTTTTATTGTGGTGTTCTCGAATCATCAAGCTACAAATTAACTCCTACCCATTCAGCAATGATCTCTATCCCTCTCTCTCTGGAGAACAGGAGTCATGCTCTTCAACAAATGCCTGATTCGAATTTTCTTTCACCACCAGCATAGACTCCTAAATCCCCATCTGCTAATGACGAAGGTGTTTCTCATAATTACAAACTTCCTTCACTCAGTGTGGCTTTGCCATTAGAATAGTCCCTCTACTTCCGACTCTCTTATTTGAGCTAATACCAGTCTTATAAATACCACAACTTGAAACATTATAGTGATTTAATCCCTCCTTATCCCTCCTTCTCCCTGACCCTGTGCATCCATCCAATCAGTTTCCAAATTACACATATTCTCCCTCCACAAAGCTTCCCATCTTCAGCCTTCTTTCTGTTCCTGCTGCCTACGTGTCAGTTCAGATCCTCATTACTTTCCTACCTTCCTTACTATAATAACCCAGTAATTGGCTTCCCCACTCCCATCTCTCTCCGCTGCAATACATCCTACACATTGCTGTAAGATTTCACTTTCTGAACTGCGTTTCTGTTAACAAAATCAGACTCTGCGGATAACAGAGGCCTTAAAGGTCAGCCGATCTAACCCCCTTGGTTTTCTTTAATAAATATCAGAACTGGATCTATGCACTTTGTTTTATTGAACACATGAGGCATGGTTACAACAACTTAAACAATATAGAACAGCACAAAATAAAATGTAAAAATTTCACTCCACCCCCCCCAGTTTTACTCGCTGGAAAGAAGTGCTGTTTTGATATTCTAATTTCAGTTTTGTGTTCTTCTGGTGGTTGTCATTGTAACTCCATATGATATGGTTATACCTTTCTTTTTTGTATGTATTCACTCTTTACACAGTATCTGTTGACTTCCAACTATGAGATAGGAGCCCTTTTTAACTTTTGTTAGTTAACTTTCGTTAGTTATGCTCTTGTCATCCTTTTCACGTTTTCGAGGCTTCTGTGATGTAAATGGTGTTCTATGACTATAATTAAGTCCTCAATGTTTTGCATAGAGTTTGAGTCTAAAAATAAAAATATCCTTGCATTTAAAATATCATGATTTTTAAATTACCTAACTGTAGAAGCAAGGAGTGTGGTTAGAAATTCACAGAGAGAAACGAGAATGAGCTCTCAGAGGTGTAGGAAGGGGACTGTCATTACAGTTGAGCAGGCTGAGTCTTGGGTAAGAGCATTTGGTTAGACCAGGCATGGTGGCTCACACCTGCAATCCTAGCACTCTGGGAGGCCCAAGCATGTGTATTACCATAGCTCAAAAGTTTAAGACTAGCCTAAGCAAGAGTGATACCCCATCTCCGTTAAAGATAGAAAAACTAGCCAGTAGTTACAGCAGGCACCTGTAGTCCTAGTTACTTGGGAGGCTAAGGCAGGAGGATTGCTTGAACTCAAGAGTGTGATGTTGCTGTGAGCTATAATGCCATGGTATTCTACCCAGGGAGGCAGAGTGAGTCTCTGCTCTGTCACAAAAAAAAAAAAAAAAAAAAAGAAAGAACAGAAAAAAATAGAGCATTTGGGTCAAAGGCTGAGTGAAGCCAAAGGTCTCAGGCACTGTGCTTTGAGCCTTAGCATGGCAGGGTCATACTTTTGTATTTTGAAAAAACCTCTATACGTGCCAGTTGATGCACTAAGTCAGGTGTCCTCAAACTATGGCCCGAGGGCCACATGCAGCCTGCCTATGACATTTATCCGGCCCTCCGGGTGTTTTTGCTGATGCTGCCTGTCCTGCTTAGCAGTCGACTTGTCCCAGGGCTGGCAGTCTGGCCCTCCAATGGTCTGAGGGACAGTGAACTGGCCCCCTGTTTAAAAAGTTTGAGGACCCCTGCACTAAGTGAAAAAAAAAATAAAGTGAATTCTAGGTACCAAAACCCACAGAAGTTTTGACAGAGTAAAATAAGTAAAATTTAAAAAGTGGTAAAATAAGTTAAATAACATAAGAAAATAAATAAGAAGATTGTGGCATTTTTCAGTGATAACCAGTAGGTTATTGGTTATTGATGACCGTGACAAAAGAAGTTATATTGAATTTGTTGGGATGGAATTCCGGTGTTAGTGTCTTAACAGGAGGGTATCAAGTCAATAAAATACAGGTAACTCTTTCAAAATATGTGGATGTCCACAGGAAAGAGGGATTGTTTGATTACTGGAGAGTGAAATCTTATAACTTTTTTTGTTTATAATGTCTTTCATTGTTTTTGAGTTTAAATATGCCTCTGACATGTGATATAATAGAAGTATTCACATGTATTTTCTACTAGTTAATAGATAATTTTATTTTTAAAAATTAAACTTCTAAATCCATCTGTTATATGTTTTGGTATGCAGTATTACATACTGTAAATGCAATATTTTTGTGCCCTCCAAAATTCATGTTAAATTGTAACACCCAATGTAATGGTATTTAGAAGTGGGGGTCAAAGGGAGGTTAGTAGATCATAAGGGAGGGGTCCTCATGAATGAGATTAGTGCCCTTATAAAAGAGTCCAAGACAGCTTATTTGCTCTTGTGCTATATGAAGTAACAGCTATAAAATAGCTGTCTGTGAACAAGGATGTGAGCCTTTACCAGACTCCAAATCTGTCAGCATTTTGACCCAGGACTTCCTAGACTCCAGAACTCTGAGAAATATATTTCTGTTGTTTATAAGCCACCAGTTCAAGATACTTTGTTATAGCAGCCCAAATGGGCTAAGGGATTCTATGAGGCTAAGTTGAACTTTTTATAAATACCCAGTCATAGCACTCATCCGTCCCATTTTCACTGAGCTTGAATCCCATTTTTATCACATAATTAACTTTTATTTTGGGGGGGACTAACTATTTTTCAGATTTTTCTTTTCTTCCCCTAATCTTATTTTCTGAGTCAATGCTAACATAATTCTATGAAAACCTAATAGTTGGTGATCTTTTCAGTTGGAAAGATCAAGAAAAACCCAAGGAAAGCAAATGGATTCAAAACTCTATTTGAATCCATTTGCCTAGGTTAGAAACACTTGTTGTCTGGCTGGGCGTGGTGGCTCATGCCTATAATCCCAGCACCTGGGAGGCCAAGGTAGGTGGATTACCTGAGCTCAGGAGTTGGAGATCAGCCTGAGGAAGAGTGAGGCACTGTCTCTAAAAATTAGCTGGGCATTGTGGCGGGTGTCTGTAGTCCCAGCTACTTGGGAGGCTGAGGCAAGAGGATTGCTTAAGCCCAAGAGTTTGAGGTTTCTGTGAGTTATGACACCACCACCACGGCACTCTACTGAGGGCAACAAAGTGAGACTCTGCCTCAAAAAAACAAAACAAAACAAACAAACAAACAAACAAAAAAAGAAACACTCATTGTCTACAAAATGAATCCCCATTTTCAGCCCCGTCCATCTGTAACTTTTCTGTTGTCATTTTCTGTCCTTTATCCTTTTCCTCTGTTCTAGGAAAACATCTCATAATCTTCTTCAAGTGATTATTTTTTTTCTTACTTATACATGTGTATATGAGGTTTCCACTTTTACCTCCACAGAATTAAAAAGGCTGAATTTAACCACAATAACAATGTTTAACACAAGGACTGAGAACAAAAACCTCATAAAGAACGAATGAAGATAAATACATGTAAATGCAGATAAGAAATGTAATAAAGTGATCACGTTTTCTGCAACATCAGTTTAGCTCCTTTTTGACAACAGTCTTGCTATGGAACCTTTAGTTTCCTTGTGCTTTTTTTTATTTAAACCAGCAAAAGTGTCCATCTAAATTATGAATTCATGTCACCTATAATCTCGTGGTTTTGGTACTTCATACTTTGTTAAAAACGATTTAGAACACAAAGATACTTTTTTAATATTTTCTTTTTCTTTGCCAGGCCTGGTGCTTCCTCTGCTGTGTTGTATTCCTTGTAGTGGAAGAGGAGGTTTTGAGTGAGAGGTGAATTATTAAAGTAGTCTTTATTGGTGAAAAAGTAGTTGATGTAAAGAGTTAACAGGAGTTAAGAAAGGGAGGTAGATGGCATTAATCAGTCTCCTGGTAGGTAAAAGTTATTTATTTTCAAAGATGAAAACTTTGTAAATCTCTCCCTAACTTTTAAAAATGCTATATAGTCCTATTACCACTCATGACAGAGAAAATTCCTTCAGATTTCCATCGTATTTTAGTGCTCATAAAACTTTATATCTCTTTATTTCCAAAGACTAGGATTGGCAGTTGCTGGCTAATTTGTTGCTTCATGCCTACCAAACCTCTGCTTCAAAAGTGTCACTAACCCTCCCCATGGCTCCGTGAATGAACACAGTCTGCTCTGTGCCCTCCCCCAGCCTTCTGTGACCTTGCCCCATCTGCCGGCTCATCTCTTTGAAATTCTCTTCGTGTGTTGTGTTTCTTCACCAAATTACTTTCATCTCTTTGTGCGTAAGCTTCATTTTCCTGCCGCCGTGACTTTCTGCTTCTTGTTCCCTCCACTTGTGATCGTATCCATCTTTGCAGCGTTCTCCCTTCACCGGCCATCGTCGTGGGGCTGCCGGGTGAGCGTTGATACGAAAGTCAGGTCTTCACATTCACAGTTTGGTTTTTAATCATAGCATGCACAAAGTATCAGATCCTGCTACTGAACTCTGTGCAAAACTCAGATTTGCTGTGGGGTCCCAAATATTTGTAGCATGCAAAATGTGTGCGATTTTAAAAATATTGACAAATAAATAAATGATGATAATGACAACAGTCTCAATTATTCTAACCAGTGCAAGAACCACACTTGAACCTCACCTGTATTCACTAGGCTGGTTTCAGCATCTACTGCTGATATTATTTTTCTTTTACAGGTGTACCAGTCAGAGGATGGTTGTTTTTTTTTAACAGGCAACTTGCAGCCTATCCCCTCTGTATTTTAATCTCCTCTTAACTGCTACTGCTTCTGAAAGCAGAGGTTCTGCAGCTGTCCTTTTTATGAAATAGTTGAATCCCCTTTAGAATCTCCAGTGCGAACATGTATGTACTTTCCCAGAAACTTTATTGGTTTCTTACTCTGGCATTCCAGCCTTCTCTTTCTCTTAGCTAGTTCTTTCTCTCCCTTGCTCGTTCCCTCTCTCTTTTTATGTGTGTGTCCACCCATCTCCACTTATCTCATTATCAGAAACCTTTGCTATGAAAGCAGCCATTTAGGAGACATCCTGATCTCATTTCCCCCCTTCTATTCCCAAGAGAACTAATGCTTTCGGTGGGTCCCCAACTTTCAGTTACTCTGCAAGTCTGCTAATCATCTTAATGACAGCAGTGACATTTCGGAGTGCAGAACTCTCCTCCACTGGCTTTATAAAAGCACCTTACATTTTTCATTTGTTGACATCTAGCAGCTCGGCAATAGAGTGTTTCTCAAAGCCTTCATGAACCCAGGTTTGAGATACAAAATCAATTCAACATCGAGAGTATGATTAAAGGGGCACTAAACCTGTATACTGGAGACTGGGGCATATGAGAGCAGAATGGTACAGGGAAAGAAAGTTAGGCGTGGGTCTCAGCACCGTGGTTCTAACATAGCACTTCAGATACCAGCTTCCATATACAACTGATATATGGTTATAGGCAAAGTTTCATTTTTCTCATTGCTCATGGAATGTTGGTATTTAATGAAGTAATGGAATATAAAATTTTGATTGAGTGATTTCTGAGGCTCTTTATACTTTGTAGACTTTATTTTCTCAACTGGTAGAATAATGATTGGTTTGTTCTCCTTCTGGTGTGTAAGTCTGACAAACAAATCTCAAATTTTCAGGGTTATTTCTACAGCAGTTCAATACCAGTTCTGTACCAGAAAGATAATTCAAACATGTCCTGGCAAAATTTTATAACATAGTGCCTCTTGGGCCCGTTAGTTAATCAATGGGAAAGTGATCTTAATTTTTAGATTTGGAAAAGCCTGACATCAATCACGAAGACAACCAGAGTTGGATGCAACCGATCAATTTTATTTGTATATTTCTGGAGTCACTGGCAATCGTGGTCTATTGTAGACAAGTGTCATGTAGGAACAGGTCCTTGGGGAAGGTTGTAACCTGTCTCTAGCTTACCGGATAGATTTGATAGGACATTAAGGCAGAGTTTAGAAATGGGAAGGAGCATAGCAAGCTTCATTCAGTGTGGTTACATCCTAACACAAAAATTCACTAACTCTTTCATCTCCCTGGAACTCTTATTAATTGATTCACCTTCCCATACTGGGTTAAAAAAAAAAAATGTTCTTTGGGTATTTTTGGTGATGTAGTCCATCAAATTCTGGGAAATACATAGAAAGGCAAGTACAAAAACTAGTTCTGTGACCTTTATAAAGTAGCTAAACCAACATGGGTTTGTTTTTCCATCTATAAAGCAAGGGATTGATACATAATATGATTGGTCTCTGAGCCAGAACTTCTATCTCTAAGAAGTTTGAGATAGAACTCAAGTTTCCATTAGAATCACATGTACAGTGTGTAAAAAATGGAGATTACTAGATCCCAAGTTCATTAATTCTGATATAGTTCATCAAGAATAAGGCTTCAAAAGATACATTTTTGAGATGCACTCAGGTGATTCTGCTGGCCGTACTTTATGGCCTATGCTTTGGGAACTATTTCCGTTTCCTGCATTTCAATACATTGATGACATACTGACAGTGATTTGCAGCTTTTATGGCCATAGATGAAGCAAATATTAGTTATTCATGTTCAAATTATAATAATACTTACATCAGTATGTTTATTTTTTAAAATGGATTGGATGGTGAATGACTTAGGGACAATTTACCTCTTTTTTTATAAAGTTCACCTATCCTGAGAATTGGTAAGGTACGATTTTCGTTTTTGGAAAGCTTTCTCTGTGAAACGATATCATATTTTTCCCCCTCTAAGCAGTCTCCTGTAGCTCTCAGTGCGTTTAATATTTTTCCCAGGTAAATTGTCCATAAATCCATATAGAAGAAAACCTTGTGAAAACAGAAACACGTTCTGGAAGGCATTTCTGTTTTTTCAAAAATATATTTTATAGGTTACTTGTTTTTGAAAATCATTTGGCCATCATCATATGGAGAATAGGACCTCATTAACTATCACCATTATACTGTTCTCTTTCTTCAGTTTGTGTGCGGTAGAATATGGTTAAGAGTAATCAGACAAACTGGGGTAAAATTTTTTATAGGAGCTGTCTTTTCTTGAAAAGTTAACATAGTCTTTTTAAGCCCCGGCTTGTAAAATGGAGGTAAAGCTATATCTAACTTAGAGGGCTGTTATCAAAGTAAATGAGATAATGTATCTGAATTGCTTAGTACAATGCCTTACACACACGTGGTTAACAGGAATAATTTCTAGTATTTTTCTGGATAGGAGAAAGTAAACCTTATATAAGCTCTTTATATTTGATTTTTTTTTTGAGACGGAGCCTCAAGCTATCCCCCTGGGTAGAGTGCCATGGCATCACAGCTCACAGCAACCTCCAACTCCTGGGCTCAAGCGAGTCTCCTGCCTCAGTCTCCCAAGTAGCTAGAACCACAGGCACCCGCCACAACGCCCGGCCATTTTT
>CAUYQV010038318.1:0-16930 GCA_963574575.1 Galagoides demidoff | reverse complement strand
TGTTTTACCAGTCCCGCACCAACTTTATTTTTTTTATTTATTTTTTTTTTTTTTTACTTCCCTATGTTTTTTTTTCTTTTGCCCCCCCCCCCCCTGTGATCACAACATCCGGCTGTTTTTTTTTTTTTTTTTTTTGTAGAGACGGGGTTCACACTCTGGCTCACTCTGCCTCATGCTGGTCTACTGGTCTCCAACTCGGCTGATCCACCTGCCTCGACCTCCCACAGTGCTGGGACAACAGGCGTGAGCCACCATGCCCAGCCTGATTGCACCTCTCGATGCAGATGAGCCATATTTTGGTGCTCAGTAGCACACATGGCTTGCAGCTAGTGTACTGGAGGAAAACTAGATAGGATGCACCACGGTGCAGTGGGTTTGGGGGTGTGGAGAAGGGTTAGAGATTCCTTCTTGGAGACTTTCAGCCTGGGTTGGGCTGGGCTGCTTTTCCTCCTGGTAGGCTGGGGTCAGTCTAGGTGGGGGTTGGCTCCTGAGCTCTGACCCAGGCCTGGGGTTTTGATCCCTCTGTCTCAGGGCCTTGCCTTCTGCCCTGTCACCTGGGAGTCGGTGTGAGAGAAGGAGCAGAGCACTGGACTAGACTCAGGACATGCAGGCTCCAGCTGGGCTCTGAACCCTGTGTGATGTGGACAAATTATCCCTGCTCTGGGCCTCGGTTTCCCTGTGGGCAAATGAGGAAGCTGATGGGGGGTTTATACTTTGTTGATTATCAAGGGCACACAGAAGGAAATTATTCAACACTCCCATCTCCTACCCCACACCTAAAACCCCTAGGACTCACTGAAAGGTGGAGATGACTAGGGAGGAAAGAAATGCTCCCCTGTGTGCTTGGGGCAGGCCTGTGGGGCTGCAGCCTGGAGGCCTTCCAGGTTGACTCTTTTTACCACCTGCCAAAAAAAAAAAAGATCTCCCTCTCCATGCTGGCTGTCACAGCTTCAGTCAATTCACATGTTCATGGAGACCTCCAGGGCACCAGGTCCTCAAAATGCCACTGATCAAGTGGCTTCATGGTACGGTAAGGCGTCCTTGCCTCACATATAAATAACTCCTAAGACATCCTCTTAGCCCCCTGCCTGTCCAGCCTGGCATAGGTGAGCATCTATATTCACGGAAAGATGAAAGCAGGTTTTTGTGCTTAAGATTCAATCTGGAGACTGATTATATATGGAAAGTCAACATGCCAGCAAGGAGAATGATAAAACAAAAGGGTGGAAAGGCCGCCACTGCCCAGGGGTTTGGGAAGGTGGCTGGAGGAGTTGGGATCTGAGCCAGCATAGAGGGGCCAAGTCACTTTAGGGAGCCAGCAAAGGCCCACAGGTGTGAGAACTCACCTCATTTGAGTCCCGAGGACCCCTGACTTGAGCCTGCAGTCAGGTCAGCAGGGCAGGGAAGAGGCTCTGAGTTTGGGAGAGAGAGGTGAGTTGGTCTGGGGAAGGTAAGAGTTCCAAGCAGAGGAAGCAGTAGCAGGGAGCCACCGATGGTTCCTGAGCAGGAGACTGGCATGCTTAAGGTGGCGTCAGAGGCAGATGAAGCAGAAGGCAATGCTTGGAGAGGCAGTCGGTGAGGGGGCAAAAAGCTCCTGTGACACCCTCTGTAACAATAACTAACACCCAAATCTTGTACAAAACTCTTTCATTCTCCTTCTCATTCAATCTTCTTCCAACTCAGCAAAATACATAGACTGGCTGTTGTCTCCAACTTACACATAAAGAAAATGAGGTTCATGGGAATTAAAGGGACTAAATTGGAGAATCAAACCCAGGCTCTTTGTGTCAAAATCCTGGACTCTTGGCCAGGCATGGTGGCTCATGCTTGTAATCCTAGCACTCTGGAAGGCCAAGGTAGGTGGATTGCTTGAGTTCAGGAATTTAAGACCAGCTTAAGCAAGAGCAAGACTCATCTCTATTAAAAATGGAAAAACTAGCCAGGTGCTGTGGTAGGTCCCTGTAGTCCCAGCTACATGGGAGGCTGAGGTTAGAGGATCGCTTGAGCCCAAGAGTTTAAGGTTGCTGTGAGATATGATGTCACAACACGCTAGGGTGACAGGGTGAGACTCTGTATCAAAAAAACAAAAAACAAAAAAACAAAAAAAAACTTGGACTCTTTCTGCAATCCCATGTCTTAATGGTATAGAAAAGCAAGGCTCAGAAGACTGATGACCAAAGAAGGCTCCCTGAAGGGATGAAGTGCATTCACTTGACCTGAGCATCCTTCAGAAGTCTTTGCACTTACATGCTGATCTGATGCATCTAATCCAACTGGTGCTCCCAGGCTGGGAGTTAGCAAAGCCTGAGCTCAGGTCTCAGCAGGGTACTTAGACACTTTACTTAACCTCACCTCAGTTTTCTCATTTATAAATTAAAATAGCAGCACACAAGAGGCTTGTAAGGAATGAATGAGATCGTTATTACCACAACCCCAGAGAAACTGATCTCTTGGTCAGTCCCTCAAGTCTAAACTAAGCCAATCCAGTGCTTGGATGCTGATACACAAACCCCTTCCTCCTCTGTGGTCAACTGGGAGACTACCACCCTCCCCCTGAAACTTCCCCCAGCTTCATGCCACTTCAGACCTCTCCTCCTCCCAAGGATGCCCACATGTACACCTTGTTCCATGTGGCCCCAAAGAGCAGAAGGCACAGAAGCCTCCTCCAGTCTGGGAGGGCTTCCTTGCAAATGTACAGAGCCCTGTAAATGCCTAATGACCATGGGGATCATTTAGCAAGAGAAAAATCCAGACCTTTGCCCTGGTCCTACTCACAGGTGATAGGGTTAATTGGGAATTCTCTTTCCCTCCTCAAGGTTGCTGGTAGGGGTCCAGCTCCCAAATGACCTGGGGACACATTAGTCAGGGCTTTCTAGCCCCTTTTATCCTGTTTACAATACACTTGCTTCCCTTAGACAAAACCCTGCTCCCCCTGCCTTGCTCCTGGCTATTATGGCTACATGAGACAATTTGCTGATGGACTCTGGAGGAGGGCAGTTTCCTTGGAGTCCCCTTCCCACCTCCTACAACACCTGGGGCAACATCCCCTCCACCTGGTGGGTCCTGGAGGGGGCTACTGATGCTTGTTTTTCTTAGCTCATTGAAGCCTCTGCATTCAGAAATGTCATCCTTTCTGTCTGCTCAGCGTTAACCCAAAAGGTTGGGGAGCAAATCCAGACCTGGTGAGATTAAGTTTCTCCAGCTTTGGGGCAGGGATGACTAGGTTTTGTTGCTGTCCAAAGCAGAAGCAATCAGAGGCATCTATTTATCTGAGATTAGGCCCATTTGGGCAAAAATGGCCTGATGACATAGCAGCTGCCTGGTTCCAGTAGGCTTCTATCACTAACAAGCCTCGTGGGGCAAGTTCATTTCTCCTAAGCACAGTGTCCTTGTCTAGAAAACCAGGATGCTGATGTCCACCCTACCTTTCATCAGGTGGTTATGAGCACAGAAGGGAAACAGTTGTGAAAGTGCTTGACGAGGAGGCATTTCATTTATTGCTCTATACTGATTCCAAATGAGGACTCTTTCAACAAGAATGGCCCCCTGTGGGAAACAGTTTTTTGTTGCTTTTTTTTTTGAGACAGAGCCTCAAGCTGTTCCCCTGGGTAGAGCGCTGTGGCATCACAGCTCACAGCAACCTCCAACTCCTGGGCTCAAGCAAGTCTCCTGCCTCTGCCTCCCAAGTAGCCGGGACCACAGGCGCCCACCACAACGCCTGGCTATTTTTTTTTTTTGGTTGCAGCCATCATTGTTGTTTGGCGGCCTGGGCGGGATTAGAACCCACCACCTTAGGTGTATGTGGCTGGCGCCTTAGCCACTTGAGCCACAGGCATGGAGCTGACAGTTTTTAATTACCTAAAAGTTCACTTTCAAATAATTCTAGGCTTTTCCCCCTTCATTTTGAAGAAGAAATATTACAAACTTTTATTTAAAATAGAAAGTGAAAATGCCTGGCTCTTTTTCACACTCCAAGATTTGTAAATGCAGCCTCAAATGTCATGGCACACAATCTCTCCCCAGCAGGACTGCTGTGGCAATGACATAAAGTAAAGAGAAGTATACTGTCATGCATTACTACTCAGCAATTCCCCTCTAAACGTCCTATCTAAAAGTTTGATTCAAAAGACCAGCCGAAGTGTCAGGAAAAAAACTAAAATAGCACATTTTATCTGCTTAAAATTATCAAAACGTGTATTTTCAAATACCAAAAGCTACTCCATTTTTAAAGTTTCTTTTCATCATTGAAGGCACTAAATTCTGGTGTAACAACTTGGTCTTCTGGAGAGAAAATTACTTATCTAAAAATCTGATTCCATTCATCTAGCACAGACGTACAAAAGTCCATGAAAAGAGTGTGTTCCTGTACAGCACACCTGCACTGTTATTTTAAAGGTACCAATTTATACGATTCAGGGATCTGAGAATCACTGCCTAGGCGGACAGAAGCAAACCTGGTGTTTAAGTGCACGTGTCCGCGTGTTGGGGCTGCCAGGCCCCTCCTGGGGGTGACAGGACTGTGTTGTGCCTGCCAGCAGTGGCATTAATAGCATTCTCATACTGTACAGATGCAAACTTTGATGGTCCATATATTTGATAAAAACGAGAAAACCGATTTGTTGTAGAGTACACATTCCACTTTTATAGCCTGAGAATAGTGCGATCAACTATTTATTCTGCAGTAAGCCACATCAGTGATTTAGAATCTCTGCTGTGCATGAGACAGCCCACATGTGGTCTGGTCCTCCACTCCACAAGCTCTGCTTAAACTTCCATTTCTTGGACTTAGGTATTTATTCCTAAGTGCAGATGTCACCTGCTCTTCACATAGTCCAAGGCTTTCTTAGCAGGTTTCAACCAAAAAGAAAAGGTGAGGCTAAAAGCTCGCTAACTGGAGGACAGCAAGGAACCCAGCCGCTCCATAGTAGGTGGTCAGAACCACGTCCTGTGTGGAAGGCAGCACTTGGAGAGAGCATGCCCTGTGGACATTATGCTGCCCAGGATGAAACTGGGGTTGTTTTTGTTCCTCCAACTGAAGGATGGGACGCTGAGTTCATGGGGGCCTCCTGTGTACAACACCTCACAGTTGCTGTGTGTGTGGACACTCAGGACCAGGCGTGGCTGGAGCCACCACAGCAGCTTTTGTGAAGCCTCCTGAGAAATCACGTGGTATCCCTCCTGAAATGGGATGTTCCTTTCCTCTGGGGAGGCAGAGTCTTCCCCAGAACAGTTCTTGTCTCTTCTGTGGTAAAGCGGGTAATGCTGCAGGAGGACAGGTGCCGAGGCAGGAGCAGCTGCCTCTCTCCACACTGGCGGGAAGCAGGGTGCTGCTCCCAGGAGCAGTTCAGTTGCAGAGCTTTGCTTCTGCTTTGGAACAGGGGGTGCAATGGTCCCCTTCCAGTGCCATGCTGCTGACCATCACGAAATTAATTCCTTTCTAGGAAAACAGCCTTTCAGAGCTGAAAACTTTCTCAAACTGTTTTATTTTGTATGTGGTCATCTTACAATGGAAGCCAATGTCATGGTTGCCAGCAACTACCTTCAGCTGCATGTGACTTGGGTGTCTGAACATTTTCTGAAACTGCTCTACATCATCTGCCCAGGCCTTGGGGGAAGTTCCAGTTCCCTTCCTCAAATACATCCCCCAGAATGAAGATGACTTCTGGCTGCAGCAACCACAGAGCCGTCTGGAGGCTCTCTCCATCTGCCATTCCCTTCGCAGTTTGTCTAGCCAGGGGCCTGTGACTTCCCCAAGCAAGTGGGTATCCGCCGAAAACATGGCTTTCCGCACAGGTTTAAGAGTCACTGGTTTGCTGTCATAGGTGGGAGTTTTCACCCCAGGCCAATCACACTGAAAGATCACTAAGTAATAGACTGAAAATTCACAAAACAGAAGCACAGCAAAGACAACAGCTACGAGTTTCAATAGCAATGAACCCCTCCTCTTTAATAGATGAAAATTTTATCTTCCAAACCCCAGTCTGATCACAGCCATTTCTCCTGCCTAGGAGCTCCAGCACCTAAGAGTCAAATCCTTCAAGAAGTCACTGAGAGACCCATGAGAGGCATCCAGGTCATAGCTGTGTACCTTTTAAAGAATTTATGCTGGTAGACTGAAGCTGGTCTGAAGGCTGTATGTTGGCACCTGCTCCCCCAAATCAGAATGCATTTACCTGTAGTTTTTTCCTCTTACTTGTTCATTATCTTAAATACACATATAATTACCACAATCTCACCAATGGCTGTTTGCATTGTAAATTTTCGATCTGAAGTAGTTTTTTTTTTGAGACAGTCTCACTATGTTGCCCTCAGTAGAGTGCTATGACATCACAGCTCATAGCAACCTCAAACTCTTGGGATTAAACGATTCTCTTGCCTCAGCCTCTCAAGGAGCTGGGACTACAGGCGCCCACCACAATGACCAGCTATTTTTTTTGTTGCAGTTGTCATTGTTGTTTAGCAGGCCTGGGCCGGGCTTGAACCCACCAGTGTTGGTGTATGTGGCTAGCGCCCTCCTCACTGAGCTATGGCACTGAGCCTGAAG
The DNA here is from genome assembly GCA_963574575.1 of Galagoides demidoff. Lineage (NCBI taxonomy): Eukaryota > Metazoa > Chordata > Mammalia > Primates > Galagidae > Galagoides > Galagoides demidoff. The sequence continues at coordinate 10,386 of CAUYQV010038318.1, read as the reverse complement.
TGGTATTTTTAAATGACAAGATGCATTTTTTTTTCAATCTACATGAGTAAACTAGAGACCCCCTACAATTTAATATGTGGGCCAGAAGTAAGTGAGATTTTTCAGCAAATGATTTTCCAGAATGCCATTTTTTCAATAAGCTAACGTGCAACCTTAAAAGGGTAAGGAGGTTTCACTTCACAGGGACAAGAGATAGCAATTAACCTAGAAGTTCAAAAGTAACATGAGTACCAGAATACAGCCAAGGACCATGCTCACCCTGGCCCTTGGCAAGGAGAGGGACCTGCAAAGCCCAGTGAGGCAGGCAGGCGAGTCCTTTCACCTGTTCTCAGCGCGGCTCTCAGTGGGTAGAGAGAACCCTGGGCCCTGCAGCCCAAGATAACAGAACACTTAGGAGAATGAGTGGATGAAATGGAGTCCGTTTCAGGGCAACAGATATTTAATAAACACCTACCTCCCACCAGGCTCTGACCTGGATGCTGGCCAAATGCAGGGATGAAAGATACATCTGCCCTCATGGTTGTGAACAGAGACCTGGGACCTCTGTGAGGAGTACTGATAGGGGCATCAGGTGCTGAGGAAGCACAGGGGAGGGGGTCCAGCCCAGCCTGGGGGTTGTGGGCAATTCCCAAGTAAGGAGAAGCCAGGGCTAAGACCTGAAGAATGAACAAGGACAGGACAGGCCTTAGACAGAAGGAAGGGCATCTGAGGCACAGGAATAGTTCATGCAAATGCCAGAAGACACAGAGACCCTGTGAGGAGGCCAGTAAGGAGGGCTCTGTCTGCCAAGAGGAGGGTGTACAACTGCACTCTGTAGACCCCTAGCAAAGGGCTTATCACAAGATGTCAATTCTATGTTTTAGAAAGATCTTCTGGGCAACATTGAAGAGGATGACTGAAAGGGGAGGGAGTGGCTGAGGAAGGATCAGGACTTCTCACAGAGCTCTCATAGTTTACGAGACGAAGCAGGATCCAAAGGAGCACCTCAGAGAGAGCCACCAGGACAGGGACTGCAATCAGGGGGCAGTGATAGAATAGAATGGACAGAAGGAATAACAGTATTCTATTCCATCTGACTGAGATGACCAGAGAGACACAACAAATTAATGTAGTTTCAGAGATAAGAATTAAGTTTTACCAAGTTGGACAGACCAAAACTCCTCTTTAAAGGGATGTATTCCAAGTTCACACCACCAAGGATACAGACAGGAAACGATGAAATGGTTTGCTAACTTCTGGAAGTCTAGAACTATGCACTACCTCTTGAAGGTCCAATATAAGGAGAGTGCATGAAGTCATCATACAGATTTTTCTGAAACGCTACTTTATCCCATTGCCTGAGGCCCCAAACCTGTCAGATGTTCCTGCTAGTGACAGGGTAGGGGCAAAACATTTTTCCTGTCCACGGCATGACTGACTCACCATTCTAACTTCATTTTTTCTCCACAGTAGAAACCCTCTGCTCTAGCCAAGAGAAACCATGAACCTGGGCCCACCTATACCTTTCCATCTTCACCTCTCTGCCTGCCAGGAATCACTGTGCCTGTCTCTCCATACACCTTCATCCGTTTTTGTACTTCAAGGTCCAGATGAAATCCTATCTCTTCCAGAAAGTCTTCCTTCATCACCATAATTCGAAAGGATCTCTTCTTGCATTTTAAAAATTAATTGTCCTTACTACTATTCATTCATACCCTGTCTTGTATTGTTATATTTTCATAAGCCCTGTATCTGTCACTCCAACTAGATGATAAACTCTTTGAGGCTGGTATCTATTGCTGCATAACAAACTACCCAAAATTCAGTGGCTTAAAATTCATCCATTTTGCTATCTCTCCTGATTTCATGGGACAGGAAACTCAGCTGGACAATTCTATTTCATATAGCGGTCTTGCAGTGGTATTCAGTCTACACTAGTCTATACTAGCAAGGAGGGTACAAAACTTAAGCCTGACATTTAAGATCCCCCATGATCTGCCTCTACCGTTTACAGAATGATTAGTATAAACAAGACATCAGGTCTTGCACTGTTGTCCAGAGTGGGGTGCAGTGGCCCAATCCTATTTCACCATGACCTCAGACTCCTGGGCTCAAGCAATCCTCCTGCCTTAGCCTCCAGAGTGGTTATGACTACAGGTGTGCACCACTACACCTAGCTAATTTTTAAAAAATGTCTTGGAAAGAAGGGGCCTCCTTATGTTGCCCAGGCTGGTCTTGAATTCTTGGCCTCAGACATCCTCCCACCTCAGCCTCCCATAGTACTGGGACTATATGTGGACATGAGCTACCACACCTGACCTCTATCAATTCTGCTTATCCTATTTAGCCCATGAGTCCTTCTTGCTCCTACCCAGGGAAATGGTACTTTGTATCAACTGTACCATATATTCTACTTAATAATGTAGCTTGAGGGTATGATTAGCTCCCCAACTGACTTTGAGAGATAGGAGAGATATGAGGACTGTGTCTTGTGTTCCTAACCCCAATTATCTGTGCATGGTACAGAATAGATGCTCAATAAACATTAGAATAAGTGGAAAAATTAACTTTAGGGAAAGAATATACATGGGTGGACAGAATCTTGAGGCACAAAACTGGGTGGGATCCAGGATATAGAAAAATAGAAGCATCAATTTGTCAAAGGAAGAGGAACACCTCCTCCTTTGGGAGGAACTGAAGATACCCTGGCAGGATGGGGAAAGGTGAAAGTGTCCAAATCCAAGTCCCAACTCAAATGAGCTGAGCTCAATCCCTTTGGACCTTTCTGGATTTTCTACCTTTTAGAATGTTTATTTGTATCGTTAAATAAAATTTACAGAAGGCCACTGGTTTGTACTGAGCTCCTGCACTGGGCCCAACAGAACAAACCAAATGGACTTACCCTTGCTGAAGCTTGATACGGCTAAGCCAAAACTAAGCTATTTATTTGATTTTTTTTTTCTTCAAAAAAATCGAAGTTGGATGCAGTGGCTCATGTCTGTAATCCCAGCAATTTGGGAGGCGGAGGCCAGTAGATTGCTTGAGTTCAGGAGTTGCAGACCAGCCTGAGCAAGAGTAAGACCTCATCTCAACTAAAGACAGAAAAATGAACCGGTCGTTGTGGTGGGAGCCTATAGTCCCAGCTGCTCCGAAAGCTGAGGCAGGAGGATCACTTGAGTCCAAGTTTGAGGTTGCTGTGATGATACCATGGCACTCAACCCCAGGGCGACAGAGTAAGACTGTTTAAAAAAAAAAAATCGAGTGCGCGTCAGAGCGAGGAGTCATATCACCCCTCTGCTTTAACTTTTACAAGTCAAATAACCTAGAATTGACCAATCGGCTTCTTCTATTTCTGCTTTTCTCAGCCCCTTTCTGTTACCCTTCTCTGCTCACAAAAGCCAGTTAAGATCTATAACTAAATTAGTTGAGATTTTTGTCTTTTGACAGCGTACGTATCTTATTTCCTTCTCTAGACCGCAACCTCTCTGAGGGCAGGAGAAACCCGGTTTTCTCACATGACACCTAATTACCACCCATCCAACGTGGAGCTGTTGGGTAGATTAATAGGAATGCGGGAAGGTGGGCAGGCGAGTGAGTGGACAAATTCAAGACAGGAAAACCTTGTGCCAGGTAATCCAGTGAAGAATGACATCTCCAGATCCACAATCAAAGGGTCGAAATCGTACCAACAGCGAACCTCCTCAACACTCTCCAAAGCAGGTAGAGCAGAAGTGCGCGGCTTGCCTTCAATTCTGCTCTGAGGACCTCTCGTCAGTACTCCCTGACTACCCTTTGCAATGCCTGATTCTATCCTGAAGCTAGCCGTGGGCAAAAACCTACACTGTCTTAACCTCCATGTGAGGCCAAGCCTCTGAGCATACTTATCCTTCTGTTGCCGCTCTCGTTTCACGTTTCCCTTCTTTGATCTCGCTATCGCCGCCAGTAAGGCGCGCGTGCGGGCAGCCCTGGAGGGGAAGGGAAGAAGGGTCCTGCGACCGGAAACAGGAAGCCGGAAGTGGGGGCTGTGAGGACGTGTTCGAGGAATCCGGAGCCGGCGCGACCGGCGAGATGGAGCCGCTGTACCAGCAAACGCACAAGTGAGGGCCGCCTAGGGGAGCAGGGGGTGCAGTGGGGTGGGGTAGGCTAGGCGAGGCCGGCCCCCGGGGCTGGGGCCTCGGACGTCCTTAGCTGTAGAGCCCGAGTTCTTCTGCCCGGGAACTGCCAGGGGTAGTTCAGAAGTGCTTACATCCCTGGCAGGATGCCTTGATCAGACGCGGACAGTGGGGCCAGCCTGGGGCCCAGAGACAGTGAACAGAGGGCTACCGAGGTCTGCAGGTCGGTGATTACCTGCTAGGTAAACAGAGTGGAGGGAAAGCTCTACCTGCACTTTGTCCAGCAACTGCCAACTCGGTACTCTAGGTTGGTAGAGCTGGTGGGGAGACAAGAAGTAGGAGACATGGCCCCTGCCGATAAGAGTTTACTATTTAGTTGGACTGTTAAGGCCCGTACAAAACAAAATTTTATTTCTGTTTGATTTATACTAAGGACCATATTTTTATGGCATGAAGAAATTACTGTACAAGTAGCATTCATTATTACTACTTGCTAATCATATCTGGTTACAGATTACCTTTAAGGAAATCAAATTTTCGTTTAGCAGAGCTTCTCATAATTTAAATTCCTTGGTAGTGTCCTTTATTCATAGTGTTCTGCCTTTTTGGAAATTGCTGAGATATGTTGTTGGGTATGGTAATATAGGCTATACTTAACCTAGTTCTATGATTTATTTTTTTTTAGTTTTAAGATTTGTTCTTATTGTAAAATACACATACAATATGAAATTTACCATTTTAACCATTAAGTATATAATTCAGTGATGTTAAGTACATTCATAATTCACATCACCACTATTTCCAGAACTTTTTCATCATCCCAAAGAGATACTCAGTCTATACCTATTAAATCATAACTCCCCATTCCTCCCTTCCAGATCCCCTAGTAACCTCTTCTACTTTATGTTTATAAATTTACCTCCTCTACATACTTCATACAAGGGGAATTATACTTTGTTTGTCCTTATTTCACTTAGCATAATGTTTTTAGATTTATCTGTGCTGTAGCATGTATCAAGATTTCATTCCTTTTTATGACCGAATAATTTTCCATAATGTGTGTACGTAAGTCATTACGAAGGTTTTGAGGGACACAAAAATCAAGAAATGTAAAATCCACACAGACAGAAACAAATGAAGCCCTCCCAGCAACATGTATAAAACAAGCAAGTTAAAACTTGCACTTGTGAATCAGAAAGGATGCTGTTGGCTGTGTTTCTTTGAAGTGAAATAAGGAGCCATAACGCAGTCTGGCTCAGAAATTTCACAGTGACCATGTCTATCACATCTTGTTGTCTATTCATCTGGTGATAGACACTGGGTTTTTTCACCTTTGGCTATTGAGAACAGCGCTGCTATCAATTCTGATAACTAAACTATGTTTTAGTTATTGTTTACAATTTTTTGAGGTATATACCTGTCCTATTTTAAAAACTTTCAAATTTGTGCTATGGTTCTGGTGTGATGAAGACATTTAAACTTATACTTCCAGGGCCTGGAAAGGAAACAAAATAGGCCTCAGCCTCCCTAATGAATTGACAAAAAACAAAAGGTTTTGGAGTGTTAGTAATAAGAGGATGATGATCCTCTTACTCTTTTCTAAGTTGAGTGATTCCCTTCTTTTTACTTTGGCAATGAAGTGTTTGATTTAGGTGGGTGAAAATACAAAACCTACTTTGTGATGACAGAATTTGTTTTTACATTGAGGAGCCCTCTTCTCATAGAAATTACAGGAAGGGATTTAAAACCAGTTTGTGAGTCATTGGGGGAAAGGAATAAAACAGAAAATATGCTCATGTTGCTAAGAAAAGGCAGATCTTATACAAGGGCAAGGCATAGTTGGCTAATAGTGCCTTAAAGTTCATCTGTTATGTATGATCTTACCTGGCTAGTTAATTTGGTTAACTAATTAGTTGCCAAGGCCAGGACCCAGTTTATTTTTAAGAATTTTGTTCCAGGAGTCTCAGATTGTACTTATTATCATTGTACTAGCTAGCTAATTACAGAGAAATCCATCTAGCTCAGAAGGGGAATACTAAATCATACCCCAAATAAGATTATCATGGAGTGTAGATGATCTGTTTGCCTCTGTAGACCTCAAGAACCCACCTCAGACTCAAGCAGGGTGTGCCACCTTTTTCTATCAAGGACCAGATAGTAAATGTTTTAGGCTGTATGGACCATACAGTCTCTGAAGCAACTGCTCAACTCTGCTGTTACAGGAGGAAAGTAGCCTTAGACAGTATGTAAACTAATTGATGAGCCTGTGTGCTCATAACATTTCTAAAAACAGCAGTGAGCCAGTTTTGCCCTACCATTAGGCCCTCTACTACCCAGTCACTCTTTCATTAAATGATTACTTGTTGAGCACCTACTGGGTATTGGGTACCATTCTTAGTGCTAGTAGCACTGCCCTGCCCTTCAGTTTACCTTCTTTTATGCCCCCAATATGTTACTGTCTGCCTTTCCTCTCAAGTACCAAGAGTGAAAGTTCTGGTTCAAGATTTCCTTGCTTTGTTTTCTCTCATGTGTAAAACAGTCATTTGGGCTGCTTTTAGCTCCATAACACTGGCGATCAAGTGTCTTTCAGAGGAAACACGTGGAATCCTGTGAGGATCAGCAATTAACTTTTGCACCTTGCAGAAATTAATGGTTGTAGCTGAGTTGACACAACAGTAACTAAACATATTAATTTTACTGGAACTTTGAACCCATATTGTGGTTATCTTTTGTTATGTTCCTGAAAGTACATTGGAATTAGATCGGCATTTTAAAGTTGTGTATCTTGAAAATTCCTGAACTATGTGAACAATGAATGAAGGGAAAAAAAGATAAAAACAGTTAACATTTTACACTCACATAGTATTTCAGTAAGGTTAACTTTATAGAGGAGCTAATAGTTAAGCGTCTATTTTTGAGATCCCAGTGATTGTAAAGATGCCCACATTTGGCCCCTATGTAGTTCCCTATCCCAAACCTTATCTGTAGAGATTCTGGCTCAGTAGGTCTGGGGCACAAGAAGCTCTGTTATTTATTATAACAAGCTCTTCAGGTTATTTTGGAACAGCTGGGTTTACAATCTGTTGCCTTATCTCAAGACCAATTTTTCTTTTTTCAATTTTGCCCTCTGACCGGGTAAAGGCTAAATAGAGAGGCAAAGTGGGTACAATAAAAATGGCCATATATCTGGGCGCCTGTGGCTCAAGCGGCTAAGGCACCAGCCACATACACCTAAGGTAGCGGGTTCGAATCCCCAGCCCGGGCCTGCCAAACAACAATGATGGCTGCAACCAAAAAATGGCTGGACGTTGTGGCGGGCGCCTGTAGTCCCAGCTACTTGGGAGGCTGAGCCCAGGAGTTGGAGGTTGCTGTGAGCTGTGATGCCATAGCACTCTACCCAGGGGGATAGCTTGAGGCTCCGTCTCAAAAAAAAAAAAATGGCCATATATAATTGGATTTATAACTCATTAAATAATTGTTAGTACCTCTATTTTAAAGTTGAGGAGACTGAGGTACCAAGGAATTAAATGATATGTTCACTGTCCCTAAGCTTGTGAGCTTGTGTATAGAACTAGACCCAGATCTTTTAACTCCAAAACCTTGTTTCCTGCTCACAGTAGTCAGAAGCAGCATGGATGCAAAGTGGGGCATAGGGTGGGGGAATATGGACTTTAAAAGCAGTTCCATTTAAAAATCTTCCTACATTTTCTGTGAATCTTTTAAAAAATCAGCAACAGTGACCCTAGAGTTCTTCCTACTAGTTCTCTTTTCGGTTATGTTGTCACCCAAGCTTATCATGGACTGTGCTAGACAGGGTTAAAATTTCTTTTTTTCTTTGTTTTTCTTTTTTTTAGAGACAGAGTCTCACTTTGTCATCCTTGATAGAGTGCTGTGGCATCACAGCTCACAGCAACCTCCAGCTCTTGAGCTTAGCCAATTCTCTTGCCTCAGCCTCCTGAGTAGCTGGCACTACAGGTACCCACCACAATGCCCCGCTATTTTTTTGGCCGGGGCTGGGTTTGAACCCACCATCCTCAGTATATGGGGCTGGTGCCCAACTCATTGAGCTACAGGTCCTAAAATTTCTTTTTTCTAATGTTCACACTCCCAAGTCATACTTGTGTATCTATCACCTATTCCTTATTGGCTTTGAGTATATTGTTGTTATTCCCAGCTCATTTTGAAACCGATTTTCTACTTGGCATATTAGTACTTCCCACTCTGCCATTCATACTTGTATTGCATTATTTCTTAACATGAAATGTGAAGATTGGAATCACTGTATTGGCAATATGTGCATATTTTCTCTATTCATTCAACCCAAATAGGAATTGGATGGGAAAAAGTAGATTATGGGCCTGTACAAAAGTGCCTTGATGAATGTCCGTAGCCCATGGTTTCCTCCTTAATGTATGCCAGCGTCTCTCTAGGACATGTCTGTAGAAGTAGAATGCTAGGTCAAAGGACAGGTGCATATTTGATTCTACTAGTTATTATTAGAAAGCTACTAAAGTATTTTACCAGTTTACAATCCTAACAATCAAGTATGAGAGTTCTAGTCTCCCTATACCCTTATCAGTGTGTGTGTTCTCAAGCTTTAAAATATGTGTCAGTTTGATGGGAAAAACATGCTGTCATTGTTTTGGGGGGCAGGTAGGTTTTTGTTTGTTTGTTTCTTTGTTTGTTTTTAATAGACAGTGTCTCTCACTCGGTCATCATGCTGAAGTGCAGTGGCATGATCATAGTTCACTCTAACCTCAAACTCCTAGGCTCAAGTGATCCTCTTGCTTTAGTCTCCTGAGTGGCTAGAACTACAGGCGCACAGCACCAGGCTCAGCTAAATTATTTAATTTTTTTATATGAGATGAGGTCTTGCTGTTTTATCCAGGCTGGTCATGAATTCCTGGCCTCAAGTGATCCTCCTGCCTTGGCCTCCCAAAGTGCTGGAATTAAAGGCATGAGTCACTGTTGCCTGGCTGATGTCACTGTTTTTAATTTGTGTTTTCCTAGTAGAATGTCTCCATGTATTTATTTATTTGTTTATTGACCATTTGGGTTTCCTTTTCTGTCATTTGCTGTTTCCCTACCTTTTTTTTTGAGACAGAGTCTCACTTTGTCACCCTTGGTAGAGTGCGTGGCGTCACAGCTCACAGCAACCTCAAACTCTTGGGCTTAAGGTGCCACCACAACACCCAGCTATTTTTTTGTTTCAGTTGTCATTGTTTTTAGCAGGCCAGGCTGGGTTTGAACCTGCCAGTCCTGGTGTCTGTGATTAGTGCCCTAACCACTGAACTGTGGGCGCTGAGCCTGCCCTTTCCCTACTTTTAAAATTTTTTAATTTTTTTTCTTTCCCCATTTTTTAATAAATTGCTGTTTGACTTACTGACTTGTAGCAATTTTGTATGTATTCTGGACATCCACCCTTTATTACCTGCTGTAGATATCTTCTGGTCTGTGCTATCTTTTATTTTCTGTGGTACATTTGGTGGAAAGAAATTTTTTTGTTTTAATGTAGTCACATTTATCAGTTTTTTCTTTTGTACTTTGTGTGTTTAGCAGGGTAGTTTGATTTTTGTCTTATTTGAGAAATCCTCCTTTAACCTGAGGTCATTTATGCGTACCTATATTTTCTTCAGAAAGTTTAAAAGCCCTTCTTTTTACATTTATATTTAAACCATCTTGAGTTTTATTTTTGTGTGTTACCTGAGGTGTCTTTTTTCTATGCTGATAACAAATGGAGCTGCAGCATTTATTGTCCTCCACTCTTTTCCAACTGGTTTATGTCACTAGGTTTCCAAATGTGGGACTGTTTCTGGCCTCCATTCTTTCCTCTTGGGTCAGGATTAGGGTTTGTCTTTCCCTGTCTGTTTGTACCTGCACTGCTGCCATACTGTTTTGATTATTATGGCTTTGTAATAATAAGTCTAAATAGCAGATGGGACAAGTTATTCCTCTTCACACTTCTTCACAGTTGTCTTGGCTATTCTTTATCCCCTTCCCCCACCTTCTTTTCTTAGTGTATTGCTGTTCTGTTGATAATGCTACCAACTTTGAGATTTGCTCTGTTAACTCACTGAAAATTTACCTCACAGAATACATCCAGGCCTCTTTTCCTTTTTTTTTTTTTTTGAGATGGAGCCTCAAGCTATCCCCTTGGGTAGAGTGCCATGGCATCACAGCTCATAGCAACCTCCAACTCCTAGGCTCAAGCAAGTCTCCTGCCTCCGCCTCCCAAGTAGCTGGGACCACAGGCACCCGCCACAATGCCCAGCCATTTTTTGGTTGCAGTCATCAT
>CAUYQV010038317.1:0-42099 GCA_963574575.1 Galagoides demidoff | reverse complement strand
ACAAGAAGGGAACATACAATTTTCGGCTGCCATGTGGCTATTTTGCCAGAATATGAGTTTTATATTATTTTTGTTAATTTTATAATGTTAAACTGTAATAATAACAAATAATTGTTGAGAAGTGATTATTGAGAACTGCTTATCAAAATTTGCACTGTTGTCAGGCCCTGCCCCCGCCCCCGGCCATGTTGTCCCGCTTTACAAATGTTAAAATCTGGTCACCCTACCCATGAATAAGTATCCTTCATGCTTTTGAGGGACAACGTTCTAATGATACTCATATGAACTAGGAAACCATGACGTCTGAAGGACTCAGCTGTTAGATAGGAAAAGCAAACTTAAAGACTTAGATGATGAGCTCAGTGACAAAAGCTGTGCTCTGGGTTTTCGTTCTAGCCACAGAAACCCAAACTTACCCTGCCAGCTTTCCTTTGAAGCAATTTCTCATGTACTTTTTGGTTCAAACAAGGTAGATGATCTATTTCTCTGGATGGAGATGGAAGGACCCTGACCCTGGATCCAACTCTGCCCACTGGTGGGACAAGACCCTCTTTTAGGGTTGTATGCAAAGATACCATGTTTTGTCTATCTTGTACACAGGGTTTCTTGATTAATGTGTTCTAGCACTTAGCTCTGGGACGCTATTAAAGAAAGCTGCAGAGTTTACCACAAACTTGAGCCCTTTAGATATCAATATTATTTCTATTATTATTTTTTGGTAGAAATATCTCAAACTCTTCTGATAAAAAACGATGGCTCAACAGGAGACATAGGAACACAAACTTTCCACTTCCTTGGAAGTGATGAAACATCCCTTTATATCCTTAGCCCTTTGGTAGAAAGGTGGACAGAGCCAGGCCACCAGCACCAACTGATAATGTTCAGGTGAATGAAAACAAACCTCTAAGGCCCCAGGGAGATCAGCAGTGCACTGCAACAAATCTCAGGGATTTGAAGAATGCAAACAACAGGCAGATATGGCCAAAGGAAATACATGGAAAAATAAGTGAAGTGCAGTGCAAGAATGATTCTGTGTAGCAGTTATATCCCGGGAAATGAAAATACATGTTCATGCATAAAGATTTATAAGAATGTTCACAGCAACACATATCAGCACGAATCACAGTAGCCAAGAACTTGAAACAACCCAAATACACATTAACTGATGAATGGATAAACAAAATGTGGTATATTTATACAACAGAATGTTACTTGGCCATAAAAAGAATGAAGTTCAGATTGTGGTACAATGTGAATGAACCTGCAAAACACGCTAAGTGAAAAAGTCAGACACAAAGAAGTCACATGTTGTATGATCCAGTCCTTAGAGACAGAGGCAGATTGGTAGCTGGGGTTCAGGTGGGAAAGAATATGGAGTGACTACAAGTGGATACTGAGATCCTTTTTGGGGTGCTGAAAATGTTTTAAAATTGATTGTGGTGATGACTGAACAACTCTGAATATATTAAAAACCACTGGATAATACACTTTAAATAGGTGAATTTTATGCTATGTGAATCTCAGCAAAGATGTTAAGAAATACACGTTTAAAAAGTTGTTAAAGATTTTGCAATTATAACCCCAATACTGTCTATACTTGTGTTCTACTGAACAAGTGGCTATTCAGCACCTGAAAACAGCTAGTCCAAGTTGAGGTGTTCTGTAAGTGTAAAATACACGCTGTGTTTCAGAGAGTGAGTATAAAGAATGCAAAATACCTTTTTAGTATTTTTTGTATTGATTACATACTGAAATAATATTATAGATACTATGGGTTATAGAAAGTATATATGACTTAATAAAAAAAGAAAACATATTATTAGAATTAATTCTGACTGTTCCTTTCCCTTTAAAAATGTAGCAATGTATAATAGACAACTTAAATTGATACATGTCTATCGCAAAAACAGCTTGTATTATATTTCTAATGGATAGTGCTAATCATCCTCTTTTCCATTTTTTATTTTCAGTGGATTTTTAAAAAAATGTGGTAAAATATACATTATTATATTAAAATTTACCATTTTGACTTTTGCTTTTAATTTTGAAATAAATATACATTCACAAGAAGCTGCAAAAAGTGGTACAGAGAGGTCCCATGTACCCTTTCCCCTATCTCCTCCAGTGGTAACTATCGGACAGTATCAAAGGCAGGAGACTGACTTTTTTTTTTTTTTTTTGTGCAAGACTAATCAACCCCTGGGTGAGGAAGATTCTGGACACGCAATAAGAAATTGTGTCTTAAAGTTGTTGATCCTTCTATAAAATGAGCGTACCTCCTCTTGGAATAAAATTCGGTGGAAATTCAAATTTAGGTTTCTTGTTGTCTACATGTAACTATTTTATAGAACCTGCCGACGGGCAGAAAACCACAGTGTTCACATTTACATTCTGAAAGCCGAGCACCTGTCCCCATTCCTGCCTCTACTCTCAGGGGAAGGAGAGGGCCACGTCCTGGAGTTTTAAAATCGGACACTCTGTGGCCTTGTAGATACAAGGTGCGTCCTTAGCTCACCAATCACTCAGGGCTAAATGTGGCTGTCAGGCTTGATAGCACCTGAGCCTACTCCTCTGAGGAAAGTCACAGTGACAAGCCTGCCTGGCTGATAGGCAGATAAAAAGGAGCTACCTTTGACTTTTTCCTTTACAGGACAAGAAATCATATCTGAAGATTTCAGGGGTCACTTTTAACGAACTGACAGTCACAATGAGTGGATATGAAGATGCAGCCTCCCTCCTCACGACCGTTTAATAAACATGTCTTCTGAGCCCCTCTTAGAGTTCTCTTTTGTTTTCCTCCCTCTGTCTACACTTGTGATGTTCTCACAGGACTCTGGATGTCAGTTACTACGTGTGGGATGGCCAGGTTCATCAGTCTTGCTTTTGCTTATATCCCCTTTTTTTTTCTTTGAGACAGAGTCTCACCCTGGGTATAGTACTGTGGTGTCACAGCTTATAGCAACCTCCAACTCTTGGGCTTAAGCAATGCTCTTGCCTCAGCCTCCCCAGCAGCTGGGACTACAGGCGCCCACCACAATGCCCGGCTGTTTTTCTGTTGAGGTTGTCATTGTCGTTAGCTGCCGGGGCTGGGTTTGAACCTCTCAGCCTCGTTGTGTGTGGCTGGCGCCATTACCACTGTGTTATAGAGCTGAGCCTGCTTCCATCTTTTGAGTGAGGCCTCATCTCATGTGTATGACAAGGTGAAACCCCCAGCACCATGGTGGGACGCTTCTGCCAGAGACAGGGCCTTGAGAATTCTCTCAGGCAGCCCATGCTGGTGCCCGCATCCTTCAAAGGATTAGCTTGGCCACTCCACAGGATCTGATGTGCTGCTCACATTTGCACTTGCTCAAAATCCACTCAATTCCCCACAAAGGACTTCTCTTGGTCACTTATAGAAATGGCCTCCACGTGAGTGCTATCTGTGAGTGCAGCCATGACCAGCCCATTCCCAGCCATGCTTCCAGGTCATCGGGGGTCACTATGCCTGTAGTGTGACTGCAGGACTGTGTCCACCCCATTACTCCACTGGGAATTAGGGACACGGCAAATAGCAGCATTGGGTTCCTGGGCTACCAGAGCCAACCCAGGGTAAAACCCGGGATACCAGTGACTACAATTAGGGCCAACCTGGATGATCCAGGCTAACCTCCTTCATCAAGATCTTAACTCAATCACATCTGCAAAATCCTTTTGCCATGAAAGGTCATGTTTACAGGTCCCAGGGATTAGGCCATAGACATCTTGTAAGCCACTGTTCAGCCTACCATAATTTACTCTATAGCTTTGTTGAAAACAATTATTTAAAAAAAATTAACATATCTTACTATAGAAAGCGTGAAAATCTAACCTAGGACCATCCTTATTCTACCAGGCATGGAAAGGGAGAGAACAATGAGAGCATGAACCAGTCCAAAGGCCAAACCAAAGAGATCTAGTGTGGTGGGGAGACTGGGCTGAGGGTTGGGTGGGAGGGAAGCTGTGTTCCAAAGTCTTTGTTTCCAAGTTATAAAGTACTTCGAATATGCTTTTCTTATAGATTATGCCCTAAATATGGATTAAGTCCTCACCTCTGACTACAAAAACTAATTAAATTTAAAATCTCCCTATTAAGAAGTATTAGAGAGAAGGATTCTGGGAATGTGGAGACCTAAATAGATCATGCTTTCCCTCCACTTCCAAATTCAATCTCTCTGCCTCTGTGGGGCACAGGCAGCAGCTGACATGAGTGAGGTTGTGGGGCTGCCGGGAGAGTTCATGAGAGTATTCCTCCTTGTGGGCTATGCAGGGGGCATCCACAGCCAGCTCTGGGAGTCCTGGATGCGTGAGCTGGGCGGGATCTGCAGACCTGGGGATGTGGTGGACGCTGACCTCCTAGGTGAGCTCTATCAGCTAAGGAGAGGGTGGAGAGCAGGGCTGCTGCTTCCTGCTCCTGAGGCTGGGACTGTGGGAGGACCTGGGAAGAGGGAGATGGCAGCAGCTGCTGGTGCTACCCATGCGGTCTTGGAACGGGAGCCCTTCACTCTCATTGCCTACACAGCTGCAGCCATGTAATAAGCAGCCTGACCCTGGTGAGCTGACAAAGAAAAATAACTATACACCTAAGGGAATCTAGCAGCCAGTGAGAAGAAAACAAAAACAATGGCAGCTTATAAAATAAAATTGCTGAGAGAAGCAGACAGGAGCACACAATAAAAGCATTAGAGAGACCCAGGAAAACCAGCTAGTAAGCAATGACCTTATTTAAGATGTGTGCATGTGTGTGTGTGTGTGTGTGTATGTCTCGATGGGAAATATAGGTATCCTTTTGTAAATAAAAATAAAAAATGTATGCTTTAAAGTATCAGCCTGCAGAAGATTATCATTAAGGGCACAAAAAGGTAGAATAGAATTTCTAAACTAATAAAAGAAAAAAGGGAACGAACAGTTACTTGATAAAACCAACAATATTAAGGAAAAGAGGAAAAAAAAACTAAAACAACAGAATAAGATAGAAGGAATAAAATCAACTCTATCAGCCATTATATGAAATGTGAATGAACTATTCGGGATAACAAAATAAAATAAAATAAAAACACCTAAAACCAAAGTGATAAAGAAAGCCTTAAAGTGAACAGATGAGTTTCAGATAGACCAGTTACATTTGAGAGAGAAAAGAAATCCCAGCTTACATTAACATTAGGCAAAGCAGACTGGAGTCTTAGTGCACCAGACTGAATAAGGAGGAACATTTACAAAGGAGATGCAGCAATCCTAAACTTGTACGCACTGAGACTGCAGCAATGTATATAAAGCCTAAGTTATGAGAAATGAAATGAAATGCAATGCAAAATTATCACCAGAAACTTTGATATTCCTCCTTCAAAACTGGATAGAGCTAATACACAACAAAGGTCATGATAGAAAATTTGAATAATACTAATCTCAACAAACTAAATGCACATATATGTACTTCAAAGAAAATAGGTTTTTGCAACTTCTCTATAAAATATTTACAAATACCAACCACTTACAAAAACTGATCAAAGACTTGGCCAAAAGAAAAGTCTTTAAAAGTTCAAACCAGTAGATATTTTAATCTCTTGAAGGGGCCTATTCAAGTTTTCTACTTCTTAGGTTATTTTCTTGTATTTGATCTTCAAATTAGCTGCCACAGATCGCCCATAGCCTTCTCCTACAGCACAACCTTACTATGTAATTAACAATGACATTGTTGATCCTTTTGTGGTTCATGGGTTTTCATGTGCATGCCTGAGATGTGCCTCACACAAATCTTGTTACCACGTTGGCACACTACCAGTTTGACATGAAAAAAAAATGACATTGATGGAGACTATCTAAAGACTTGGAAAGTATACTTTGTGAAAAGAGGAAGCAGGATGCAGATCATAATGGAGAGGCCATCACAGTATGCCTGGCCTTTATCCCTACCTTAAAGCAGTCACTGATTCCCAACTGACAGATCAGGATTTATCAGCACAGCCTACATTCTAACTTGGTTTAACCCAAAGCAGGTTTTCAGATGCACACACAGTGAAGAAAGAAGGTATGTTTGCACTCTATTCCTCACTCCTCCTGCCTCTTAGGGATTAAGTTTGAGAATCACCTGCTTACCCTACATTACAAGAAACATTTATTGAACTTGTACAAGACTTAGATGCCTTACTTAGTTTCTCACTAGTTTTATATGTGTCCTCTACAATAGACAATATTTCTATTAGGTATACCCCAGGGATGAATAAATAGAATCAGAGAAATTTCATAACCTATCTACATTTGCACCATGGGTGAATAAATTATGGAGCTGACATATTCCCTTCCAGGTCTTCTGACTTCAAAATCCATGACTTTTTTTTTCTTAACTATACACTTCTTCTCAGTAGAGTATTTTCTATTCTTTTAAATTAACATTTTAAATGGAAACCCCATGCTATTCAAAGAGAAGAATCTTTTGGTTATCCAGGCTGCAAGTGAGAGGTTTGCTTTTCCAAGTTTAACCTGTAGTTCTGCTCCAGAAGCACATCTCAGCCACAGTCGTTTTCAGAAATGGGAGTCTAAGATATTAACATGTATTGCTGAGCAAAGGAAACCGCAAGCCAAACTCAGCTCCTGGATCACAGAAGTAGGAACTTATCCTTGTGAAGCTCCACAGGGAGCAGCAAGCCGCTTGCCCAGTTTCTTTCAGTTTATTCAGATCTAGCCAGAAAGGAAGCTGGCTGAGGCAAGAAAGCACCATAACGCCTAACTCCATTCAACCTGACTGAGGCTGCAGAGTGGGCAGCAGCTGCCATCTGATCGCTGCTCGCCAGGAGCTAGTCTCACTAAGGAAGTGACATTCCCCCAGGGCAGGGCAGCACACTCTGCTGAGGTTGCAAGGGAGTGAAGGCAGCACCAGCTGTCCTGCATAGAAAGATTATGTACATACAAGACCGATGAGCCTATGGGTGGGTGCTCTGCCTCTCGCCTCCAGGTTTTTGCAAGAGGCAACCAGGACACAACCAGTCTGCACTTGGCAGGCTGTGTGCCTATGTGCACATGCTGGGGAGCCCGTCTGGATGCTGCCATTTCATGGGCTATGCTGTTTACACATCTAGGTGGCATTATAGACAATCAAGATGACTGTTTTCTTCTCAGGCTTTCTAAACTTATATCTTTTTAAATTTTTTTAAATTTAATTTTATTATTTATTTATTTATTTATTTATTTTTAGATGGAGCCTCAAGCTATCCCCCTGGGTAGAGTGCCATGGCATTACAGCTCATAGCAACCTCCAACTCCTGGGCTCAGGCGAGTCTCCTGCCTCCGCCTCCCAAGTAGCTGGGACCACAGGCGCCCGCCACAACGCCTGGCCATTTTTTGGTTGTGGCCATCATTGTTATTTGGCGGGCCCGGGCTGGGGATTCGAACCCGTCACCTTAGGTGTACGTGGCTGGCGCCCTAGCCGATTGAGCCACAGACGCCGTGCCAATTATTTTATTTTATTTTATTTTAATAGTCAAATTTCACTTTGTCACCCTTGGTAGAGTGCTGTGCTGTCACAGCTCACAGCAACCTCCAGCTTTTGGGCTTAGGCGATTCTCTTGCCTCAGCCTCCTGAGTAGCTGGGACTACAGGAACCTGCTACTATGCCCGGTTATTTTTTTTGTTGCAGTTTGCCCGGGGCTGGGTTTGAACCCGCCACCCTCAGTATACGGGGCCGGTGCCCTACTCACTGAGCCATAGGCACTGACCTCAACTATCTATTCTTAATCCACATATGAGAACTAACTTCTTCAGTTCTTCAGTAAAAAAATTAGAAGAAAAAAAGAACAAGGACAAAAAAAAAGATATGGATGGGGCCTAGAGATTTCTTCTAAAGACATTTAAGAGATGTATCGTTCAGACCTTATTTGAGTCATAATTCAAACACATAGCTAAAAAAATTATGTTTGTGAGATATCAAAATTTAAACATTTTGTATCTGATAATATTAAAAATTATTCTGTTGATTATGAGATTATGGTTTAAAAAATCTGTATCTTTTCTGATATGTAGTAAAATAGTTCTATATGAAATTATGAAAATTTTATCAAAGGGTATGGGGTGGGTACACAGAAAAATCACCATCTATTTCTATTATGGAGAATATATTTGTTAAGGGTATGTGACAAGTATATGGGAATCATTATACTATTATGTCTACTTTTGTATCTGTTCAAAATTTTCCATAGTAAAAAGATATAAAACAAAACTAACCAATAGGGGGAAATGTCACCAAATGTCCAGTTAAGAAAAGACATCCCTCCTCATTCCCTCACTAACTACACTTCCCAGGATGGTGAGACTGCAGGTTCACTCCAGGTGTGATTTTTATAACTGAATTAGCTCCCTAGGTGAGATCTATTCACTGTGGGTGCCTCAGGCCTGTCTCCTTCAAAGGCAAGAATTTGTTTTAAGTTTTCCTGCTGAATACACTCAAAAAAGCTTTCTAGCTTTAGAATTAGAAACAAACACAATACTGTTTTGTGTATGTTAAAATATATAAACCGTAAAATTTTATCCATTTTAGGTGAATAGTTCAGTGGTGTTAAGTATATTTATATTGTTAAGCAACCATCAATATTATCCAACTCCAGAAGCCTGTTATCTTCATTAACTGAAACTCTGTCCTCATTAAACACCAACTCCCCACTATCCCTACCCCTCAGCCCCCACTCTGTCTCTATGAATTTGATGACTTCATACGTGTGTAAGTAGGATCATGCAAGACCTGTCCCATTGTGCCTGGCTTATTTCACTGAGCATAATGTCTTCCAGGATCATCCTTGTAGCATGCGTCAGAGTTTTCTTCCTTTTTAAGGCTGAATAACATTCTATTGTTTGTATATACCACATTTTTGTTTATGCATTCATCTGTTGATGGACACTAGGATTGCCACTGTGAATAATGCTGCTATGAACACTAGCAGACTAGCAGAAGTATCTGTTGGAGTCTTTGTTTTCAATTCTCTGCAGTATACACTGCAAAATGAAACAGCTGGATCATATGGTAATTTCATCAACACTTCTTAAAATCAAGTCTATATTCTTCTAAATGATAACTTGCCTTGGCTTGGCACCTGTGGCTCAAGTGGCTAAGGCTCCAGCCATATACACCTAAGGTGGCGGGTTCGAATCCAGCCTGGGCCCGCCAAACAACAATGACAGCTGTAACCAAAAAATAGCTGGGCATTGTGGTGGGCACCTGTGGTTCCAGCTACTTGGGAGGAGGAGGCAGGAGACTCGCTTGAGCCCAGGAGTTGGAGGTTGCTGTGAGCTGTGATGCCATTGCACTCTACCCAGGGGGACAGCTTGAGGCTCTGTCTCAAAAACCAAAACCAAAACAAACAAAAAAAAACTTGCCTCATTTTCTGTGGCCTTCTAGAACAGGGCTAGGTTGAGAATGGACAAGGGGGAAGACAGGACAAGGTAGTAGTTAGGAGTCTGGGCTTTGTCCCAAGAAAAATCTGGTTTAAAAACTGCTCTGTCAATCAATGGCTCTGAAATCTTAGGTTTGAACGACCCCTGAAGGCTCAGTTTCCCCACCTACAGAATGAGATAATACCAATCTCATACAAATTAGATGATGTTTTTAGTACACTGCTTTCAGGGAATGGCTTCTAGGAGTTGATTACTTCCATTTCAACAGTCTCGGCTGTTGGCTGGGAAGGTGGCTCTTACAGGCAGTCTCACAGGTACCAGCCACAGCCTCTTGTGATGGTGTGCCAGTTATGTTCATTGCGTACTTACTGTGTTCCAGGCACTTGTCCTAAATACTTCATATATGAGACTTAATGTTATTCTTGCTAACTTTCTCAGGAAAGAGGTATTAAATCTCTGTCTTAGGGACAAGAAGATAGAGGCCTGGAGAGGGTAAGCAGCCTATTCTGAATGACAACAGCCAGTGAGGGGCACAGTGCAGCCCGGATGCAGCCAGGCCTACCGGCTCAATGACTGTGATGTTTCTGGGCACCACACTGCATTTCCTCCTTGCTTAATGGAAAATTAGAGATAGTCAAAGTTCAAACCATGTCATCCCCAGTGTCTCTAGAAATATGGCAAATATATCACATCTAGAACTCTGACCAACAGTGGAATAGGCTTCAAAGTCAGAAAACAGAATGTCAAGTTGTATTCATGACATAAGGTCACACTGTATGTACAAAAAGCACAAACTGGAGTAGGAGATTCAAGAGTATTAGGGAAAGGCAAATGTTTGGGTGGTTTTAAAACAGTAGTACTTGACTGTTTTTTGAAACTTTTGCTATAATTACACATATTATTACATAAGATACTTTTAAAAAATAAAACTTCATTAAAATTTGATAAGATTTAAAACATGTCTGGAGGAAAGGGAATTAAAAACAATATAATAAGTTATTTCCGAACCACATAAGACTTTAGCAATTAAAGAGACCAATATATAGGTTTATACCAACAATTTTCAACTATTAGTGTGCATAAAGGACTCTCAGTATGTCAAAATGAATATAACATCAATCAGAAGGGCTGCTAAACTGATAATGTAGCAGATCCTTCATCTTGCAGAGCAGGAAACTGAAACCCAAAAAGCCAAACATCAAGTCTGAGGTCTCAATGTCTACCAAGATCTGAGCCAGGAGAGATTTTAGAATTTCCAAGGGAGGCTTTTTGAAACTTTTATCAACACTACCCCCACCACCAGAATTGTAACCTTCCCTACCACCAAGGCATATGTACCAGGATAGCAAATAAAGCTAATAATCATAGGTTTAGATTTCAGTCTTTTTGCTTCCCATTAGAAGAAACAAATCCAGAGAGGCTAAGATCAGGTCAAACTATAAACTGGAGAGAACCAGCACTAGCGTCAACCCATAGACCCACTATTCACCTATCACAAACCCACACAATGGTGACTGAGAGTCTAAGTCATGCTGCCCCACTGCTGTACATGTATGGGGATGAGGGTGTAAGACATGAATGAAACAGATGGGGCAGATGGCATTTTCCAAAGACAGCCCTGCCACTCCAGGTGAGGTGCTTGTCTTACAAGAGTTGACCCTCCTCCACTGAGAGGAGTTTGTTTCCTCTCCTTGAAGCTGGGCAAGTTTGCAACCTTGAACAGTATACCTTGACAGAGCAAGACTTCTGCGGCTAAGTCGCAAAGGCAATATGGCTTCTGCCTGGTGCTCTCGTGCCCTTGGAACCCAGCCACCATGTTGTGAAGAAGCCCGGGCTGCATGGAGAGGCTGTGTGTTCATGTTCTGGCTTCACCCTGGCTGGACCCCAGCTGACAGTCAGCATCAACTACCAGACAAGTGAATGAGAGGATTTTCAACCCCAGTTTCCGAGTCTTCCAGCTGAGCCTCCGTCATTGTGAAGCAACACGAGGACCTCCAGTGCTCAAGTTTATAGCCTTTGTTAAATTTCTTACTCTTCATTTCTAGCATTCAATCATTCCCTACTTGCTTCCACAGTTTGTGGAAGTGAAAGGCCATCTGCTTTTTAATTTATCCCTTTAAATTTGAGATTTTTTTTTTACTTTGATGACTTTGTCTTCATACATGTATTAGGAGATAATGTTAACTGACAACTTCTCTGTGGGGCTTACATCTGTGCCCAGCTTTGGAGAGCACAGGGTACTCTAGCAATATTGCCCTTTAACTCAGTTTCTGGAATGCCTTTGTCTAAAGAGAGCATGCCACCCCTAGCCATACTCCCTCAGCCTGCCTGCCCACTGCAGATGTCTCCCACAAGGCCACGTGGCAGATGTGGTCTCCTGTGCTTTTGTCAGCACACTTGTATCCTTTCCCTACTGTGCCTCACCACAGGCCGCATTTTGGATATGCTCCACCCAGCCTTTCATGGAACATCAAGGAGCTGGGATGCCACATCACAGAGGGATCGTGATGATGCCACTTCACATTCAGAATAGCTCAGGGTGATGCTGACAACTCACTTCAGAAGGCTCAAGGATCATCTGTAGTGATATAAGACCTGTGGCCAGGTTGAAGAGGCCAAGTATTACACTGCAAAGAGATCTTCTTTTTCTTTTTTTTTGAGACAGAGGCTCACTTTGTTGCCCTTGGTAGAGTGCCGTGGTGTCATAGCTCACAACAACCTCAAACTCTTGGGCTCAAGTGATTCTCTTGCGTCAGCCTCCCATGTAGCTGGAACTATAAGCACCAGCCACAATGCCTGGCTATATTTTCAGAGACAGGGTTTCGCTCTGGCTCAGGATGGTCTTGAACTCCTGAGCTCAGGCAAGGCACCCACCTCAGCCTCCCAAGTGCTGGGATTACAGGTGTGCCTGGCAAGAGATCTTCTGATTGAAGTAAAGTTTGATGTCTTGTCACCACACCACCATCATTCAGGGCAAGATGGCCAATCTCACACAGGTGACCAAATCTGTCTGCTGGCTTCAGTGACTCATGGCAATATCTGGGGCGAGGTTTTGCTACTGGAGACAGTTTTCAGGCCCCTAACTGTGTGAGGCCACACTGAATTTATAGGAAGGTTTTACTGATGACAGTAGCTTCTGTTTCTTTGATGTTAATATATTGGTGATTGTGACATACTGACCTTGAGAGGTTGACAGCTACAGTAACAAGACTCATTACAAAGACAGACTAGCTTTGAGATGTAGACTGCTATGGGGCCTAAACTCAGAGGGCCCACATAGTGCATAGAACTGTTAAAAGCCAAGTGGAAGAAACCAGCTTTGTCAACGCCATCCTGTTTTCTCTCTCCTGTCAGAATTTTAAAGAGTGCTAAGGGTCTCGTCTGCTATCTTCAAAAAGTGAAGGCAATTCAGTTTTGATGGAAGCAAATTTCTCCCCCAAAGAACCTGAGAGTTAAAGGACTCTGAAGGGGCACAAAATACATGCAAGAGGGAGAATTTCACAGCATAATTAAACATTTGGCCTGCAGATGGCACTAGTGGCCTTTGTGAGCAACGCTGGCAGCTCCATTCTGAAATGCTGGAAGGTAGTTCTAACAGCTATTGTATAAGTGATTTATGTATTTGGATTCTGCTCAATGTTATATGTGCATTACTGAATAAAACATTCACAGTGTATTTTCCACCAGCAGCTGAGCTCCAATTCCAAGCTACTGAGGCCTAATTCCCAAGGCTCAAAAGAGCCCCTGACACCAAATTGCTTTCTTCCATGAATAGCCTCTTCATACTCCAGAAAAAGAAATGCTTAGAGAGGGGATGAGAGAGATCTGATGTGACCACATCGTGGGAACAGCTTACCAAGAACGTGTGAGGAAAAGCAAATGTCTGTCAGATGATTTCAAGGCCACGCTGCTGAGGGCTTCCCTGCTCTCTGCTGTTCCCTGGGTTTCCTCCTTAAGGATGTGCCCTACTCAGTCCCACTGCACGGACATGCAGATTAGTTCTGGGCAAGAAGGGCCTAGCCTCAGCCTGGACAAAGAAAAATAAACGGCTTGCTTGTAAGAAATGTGTCAAGTGAATTTCTCATACAGAATATTAATTCATAGCTTTTCTTCTCGTCTTTCCCAGAGCATCCCAGCTACTCGTGGTTCTGGGAGCTGGGACATACCTTCAGTACGACAACCCTGAGCTAGGCCTATCTGGAAGCGGGAGTGGGCATCGTTGGCAGGCTGGAGCGTGGTGTTCATGCTGGGGCTATGCGGCCTTTCCCGCCAAGCTGCTGTGATTGCTTCCTGCCTGAGTCTCTGTAAGGCCACATTGGCTGACTCCTGAGGTCTTGTTTAGGTCCGATGTGCTGGGATGTGCTGATATGCTATGGGAAGCAGGTGCAGGTCACAGAATTTTTAGCCTAAGCTCAGAGGAGAAAACACTCTACACTGAGAACAGATTTGAGAGACAGGAAGGCAGGCTCTGGCTTAGAGCTGGAAGTTGGTTTCTGTAGAAAGCAGAACACAACAGGCACATCCCTGTGGAAAACACCAACATATCACTCCAAACACACAATCCGTGTGTTGAGCTCTGTCTGCAGTCACTGAGAGGGCACACTGACTGAAGTCTGAGACCAGCCTTCCCAGCGCCTTGGCACGTTGGCCTCCCCTTCAGTTTCTCTATCTGAACAAAGGACACAAATGCAGGACGTGGAGAAGAGAGTAGCATCTACTGGCCTCTCCTCCGTGTCAGGTAGCATGCTACCCGTTTAAACGTGCTATCTCATTTACACTGTGCAACAGTTCTATGAAGTAGGCAGTATTATTATTCTTATTTTGCAGGAGAGGAAACCCAAGTTCATAAAGATTGAGAAGCATGCTTAATTTCTCATGGCTAGTGATAGAGCTGGAACAGAAATGGAGTGGGAATGAAAACCCACGGTCTGTGTGACTCCAAATTCAATGCTCTTCACTATTAGAATGAGGATGACAGCAGTGGTATTTCTCTGCAGCAACTAAGGCCTTCCTGCTCACAAAGTAACAAAAAGTTACATTTAAACAGAAAGCAATAGGACCCCAGCCATTATGAGGAAGAAAATAATCACAGGAGAGGTTGCCAGGGAGGGGAAAAGAAAAATCATTTCTTTATTCCTCATGCATACATAAGGTTTGGTTTAAAACATCAGGAAAGTCATCAATATGCATTTAATAACTACCTACCATATATGGTCTAATTTATACCCATGGCTTCATTGCCAGTGCTGCAATAATAGTGACTGTTGGATATATATCGCTAGAGCAGCATATTCAACTTCTCAGTGATCACTGAACTCATGCCTCCCTTTCCATTCCCATTGGTACTGCCTTCCCTTGGCTCTCAAATGATCTCTTGCTTGGATTAGGTCTTCTATCTGGACACTCCGCCTCCATTATCAACTATCTAGGGTTAATCCATCTCACTATTGCAATTTCTCTGGCACATACATTTGACACTATCACTTCATTGCTTAAAACATCTTAACACTCTCTCACTGCACATGGCGCACAAGCACACTGCCTTGGACCCAGACCTGTCTGCCTCTGCACAGGGTGTACCCTGCCCACCCACATAGGGCCAGACTGTGAGTTTAGCAGAACAAGTATTAGAATCCTATTTTTATGGAAAATTCTCTGTTTTTTTTTTGAGATAGAGTCTCATTCTTTGCTCGAGCTAAAGTGTCATGGCCCTGGCCTGGCTCCCAGCAACCTCAAACTCCTGGTCTCAAGCAATCCTCAACTCCTTGCCTCAAGCCTCCCAAGTAGCGGGGAATACACGTCACTGTGCCTTTTAAATGTTCTCAAGTGTAAAACATGGATAAGAAAATAAGAAAAGCTATGGAAACAAATTAAGTGTGGTTCTGGATTTTTTTTTTTCAGAACTCAAGTTTTCATTTCTTTTTTTTTTTTTTTTTTTTGGGCTAGGCTGGGTTTGAACCTGCCACCTCTGGTATATTGGGCCGGCGCCCCACTCCTTGAGCCACAGGTGCCACCTAAATTTTCATTTCTTAATTATCTAGATAAGCCCCTTTAACTAAATTTCCTTTTTTAACATGGTGCTTATTTAATATTTTAAAGCTGTACTTTAAACCTGAAATTTCATATGAATTAATGTATTTTTTAGGATGATACCTTATTTCAGATTAATGATTGGATGACTAATATATAGCCCATTTAGCTTCCTATGGAGGTAAAGTTCTGAGTGCTCATTAATATTCAATGAAACATCCATTAATATGTGTGATGTTTTCAGGTTTTCAAAAATATAAGTGAAACACTTACTAATTTGGTGATGACAGTAAGATGAGGACATGAAAGAAATCATGAAATATGGCAAGCGCCTGCTAACAGACAAGTATTGTAATAGTAAGACTTCATATGAGAGGTCCTTCGATCCAAGACTTTTAGAGCATGTTATGGCATCAGCTTATTAATTCTTCTAGGTTAGGCGTCCTCAAACTACGGCTCGTGGGCCACATGTGGCCCCACCTAGGACATTTATCCGGTCTGCTGGGCGTTTTTGCCACAGCTGCCTGTCCTGCTTAGCAGCCGACTCATCCCGGGGCCCGCAGTCTGGCCCTCTAACAGTCTGAGGGACAGTGAACTGGCCCCCTGTTTAAAAAGTCTAAGGACCCCTGCTCTAGGTCTTATGGACACAGGTATCTAGGATGGTGTCTGGTTCATTATCTCTGACACTGACACTGAGATCAGGAAGACTTTTAGTAGTTAAGCAAGGTCAAACAGCATGTAGTGAAGCTGAGATTCAAACCTTCTTACATGTTTGCAGCTCAACCATTGGTCTTTATCGCTTCTCCAGAGAGACATTCTCCAAGTACACTAAGATTAGGGGGGAAAAAAATCAATCTAAAAGTCTCAGTATGTCTTCTGGAAAATAAAAAGTAGCCCTGAAGTCTTTGACTGCTATGGAGATCAAGATATCATAGAGCTTCTTATAATGTGGGGTGAGTGGCTGGAGCTTCAAATAAACCCTTCCTCTGAGCTTGTCACTGGAATAATAAAACTATGAAATAATGGAAAATCTGGAGGAAATTACATATAAATAATTTGTATATGTAAAAGTCACATGTAAAATCATACATGAGCACACATGCACACAACAGGTAGGTACAAGCTAGTCCAAGGACACATCTTGCTAGATCATCATGGTATTAAGTTTGTCACTCTTGTGGATGATTTCCTACAAGTAAAATGTTCATCACTTAAAAACAAGGTTAAGAAGCTCTAGGATAAATGTAAAAACGGGCAAACATCAAACATGAAGTATTTATGCACAGAAGCAGATGAGCACAGCAGCATGCCTCTGGCATGCCTGAGTCCTTGCTGACGTTCAGACATTCACCTGTGTTTCAGGCTACTGTAACTCAGGACATTAAGAGGCAGTAATGTGCCACAGCCCATCTGTTCCATAAAAGCTCAATATGTAAGCTTTGAGAAAGGCAGGTGATCATTAATGGTGATGAACCAGGCACACATCATTTAAAGCAACTATATTCTCCACTTTTATTCTTAAAGTTTCTAGTGGCAAACTAGAAATACAGGAATCAACCATATTTGCCCTCCTTGTGATTCTTTCCTCTTTGGGCATCTGATTTTCCCTTATTTCCATACCTCATCTTCTGTGTTTAACTAACCCTGGGGAACTAGGTTGCCAGACCTGAGTTTCAAGTCTCAGCTTTGCCATTTACTAGTTGCATGACCATGCACACAGTACTTAACCTCACTTCAGCTCCTTCCTTTGTAAAATGGAGATAATAATGATGCTCAACTCCTAAGGGTGTGAGATTTGAGGTACTGAAAATCCCAATCAGTGTCTGGTACACGGCAGGCACTGGGAACTTAACGATTAGCGTAATTGTCTTTCTTTGTGGTCTCTCCTTGGGTCATCTCAAAAAGCAAACTCACAGGTGCTTTGTGAGCAGCAGAGTGCCAAACATTCGTCCATTTCAGCTCCCAGCCTCCATCTCTCTCCTGCAAGCACATGAACCCTGCATGCTCAGGCTCTGACCACTTTCCTGAGTTCCAGAAAGACAGCCGAAGTAATCTCGCTTCTCTGATTCACTAAAATGGGAGTCCCCAACATGTCTCTCAAGTCTGCTTCTGTTCTTGGGTTTGGTTCTTCTGATGGTACAACCTTTCTGAGAATGATACAGGTTTCTCTTCCGTGTCTCTTCCCCTTTCCTGATTTTTGATCTTAAATCCAAGCCTCCACCAGTTCCTTCAATCCCTGTCTATGCTAGTACCCCTGAGGCATGATAAGATGTGACCTTTCATTCCAAATCTTCAGAGGCTCCAAAACACTTTTTAAATAACTTCTGAAGTCTCTACATGGTCATCTCCCTTTTTACCTGTTTTCTGCCAGCCCTTCACAGGTGTTGCTCATAGGAACACTGGTTCTTGGTTGCCTCTGCTAGAAATATTCTCCCTAATTACATGTGCCAGTTCCACCCACTTCCATGTCCTTGAGCAAATAGGTCCTGTACCAGAGAATGTTCATCCTACCCTCAATGACAGATATCATCTCCTGTTATCAATTCTCCAAGCATTTTATCAGGAGACA
This sequence comes from Galagoides demidoff, assembly GCA_963574575.1. Lineage (NCBI taxonomy): Eukaryota > Metazoa > Chordata > Mammalia > Primates > Galagidae > Galagoides > Galagoides demidoff. Next base: position 24,101 of record CAUYQV010038317.1, on the reverse strand, counting down.
GCATGGAGACTGCCTAAAAAAACCCCACACAAACCAGGATCATCACTCCCATGTGCAGTACCTTCCTCATGACGAACAAACGTGACGAAAGACCACACAAAAAACAACCTGACACTCCTAGTAAACCTTTAGTTTTCAACAAGGGTGCTCATCAAAATCATCTTTGTAAGTCTTAAAAAATATATTCTGACGTGCAGCTGGAACTGGGAACCACCTGTGTGGTACTGAGCAAATGTAAGGAAGTATTGATATATAAGGAGCCGCTCATGAGCATGTCAGTGAAATGACCATATATCCTGTCAATACAAAAAGACACAACAAGAGTCTGATGATTTCTAAAAGAAAACAGAGAGCCTGTCCCTTCAAAGCCAAACATGCCAGATAAAAATGCTAAATTGTAGCAATAAAGACAGAGAACACCTTCTGATTCTAAACTACAGACTCTTTCCTAAATCTAGTGAAGAAAATTATCTGCTAAATGTTACCATAAATGTTGGGGTAACAATTTTTACCTACGCTATGGAATAAACCATGAAAAAACACCTCTGTAAATTAGATATTATAAATCTTTAAGCCACTAATTTTAATCAATACCAGCCTGTAGGTTTTAAATGACTTTCTACTGAGCCTCTCCATTCCCATCAAGTAATTATCAGAAATATTGATTTCATTCCATACATTCAATCTTACAAGTTTCTAAAATATTAGCCTATTAAGTTAACATAAAAAATGTAATTTGGTAGAATTAAACAGCACAGAGAGGACCAACAAACACCTGCAAACTGGGCCTACATAGCTTGATTTTTATTTTATTTTCTTTGTTTTGAAACAGTCTCACTTTGTCACCCTTGGTAGAGTGCTGGTGTAATCATAGCTCACAGCAACCTCAAACTCTTGGGCTCAAGTGATACTCTTGCCTCAGCATCCCAAGTAGTTGGGACTACAGGCACCTGCTAAAACACCTGGCTATTTTTTAGAGCCAAGGTCTCGCTCTTGCTCAGCCTGGTGTCCTGAACTCCTGAGCTCAGGTGATGGACCTGCCTCAGCCTCCCAAAGTGCTAGGATTACAGAGGTAAGCTACCACACCTGGCTGATCATTTTAAAATTAAAATTTTTTTATTTTTAATATATTGCTGGTCCTCTCCCCTGCCCCCCACCCTTCAAAACCAGGCTGGGTGAAAAAGTTGGTTCCAAAGAGGGATAACACAGTGGAGAGAGAGCAGCATGTAGGACCTAAGAGTGTAAAAGATATAGCTGAAACATCAGAAAATAAAACCCAATACCCTTATTTTACAGATTAAAAAAAACCCTCAGAAGGTGTAGTGACTTAACCCAAATTATAGGGTAACAGAGGGTCCTTTGAATTCAGGTCCTCTCACCCAAGTCCTGGGACTTTTTATAAACAATACCATTCTGTCAGGATAGTTAGTAAAATGGATGGATGGAATGTTTAGGAACAGTGACACAGAAATACTGTTTCTTCCTGTACAGAATCACCAAGTCCCCTCCCCTGACTCCTGCTAGACTGATTACTAATAAATAATACCACTGAAAAAGGAGTTTTCAGACTCCATCTTTACTAGACTACTAGTTAATTTCCCAGCCTCCAAGATTATATTCATAGAATGGAAATTATTGGTGCTGTTAAATTCTGCCATTTTTGAACAGCTGGGTTTCAATAGCTGTGTGTGGAGGCGGCCACACCCATGGGATGGGTAGCCATGAAAACACTTACATATCATTTAATGAGCATGTACTGTTGTAGTAAAATGTCAGGGAACTGGCTGGGCATGGTGGCTCACACCTGTAATCCTAGCATTCTGGGAGGTCAAGGTGGGAAGATCCCTTGAGCTCAGGATTTTGACACCAGCCTGAACGAGAGCAAGACCCCATCTCTACTAATAATGGAAAACTTTGTCAGACATGCTTCCCTGCTACTTGGGAGGCTTGAGGCAAGGAGTTTGAGGTTGCTGGGAGCTAGGCTGGGGCCATGACACTTTAGCTCAAGCAAAGAATGAGACTCTATCTCAAAAAAAAAAAAGTCAGAGAATTTGCCATAAAAATAGGATTCTAATATTTGTTCTGCTACTATCATGTACAGTGTTGGGCCTATTCAGTAGCCTCTCCTAACTACCTTCAAGTTTAAAATGATGATGTATTGAGAGCATTCAGAAAAGTTTAAGCCTTAAAGCAAAAGTCTTTGGTATTTTATGGCTCTCAGAATTTTGTGTGTTTCTAAGTATTACAGACAACCCTTGTGAAATACGAACCAGTTGATTTCTATTGCTAAGGAAAGAAGATAAAGAAACGCCTTGAGATATGTTTTATGACAGGCTGGACAAACCAGATATTTTTATTTCACACACATTCTCCAAAGGTAAACATACGGATTTACAACCTGGGTGATTCAATTGTGAGTTTTTTCAATAGGATGGTATCATCTATCTTCCAGAGTGTTTGCCAAAAAAGGAGGGACAGATAAGAATGAGTAACTCCTTATCAGATCCAAGATGATGAAACTACACGATTAGTGTTGCATAGGAACACTGTGCCCCAGAGATAAAGCTGAAACTCAAAATGAAAGGCAGCCACCTGCAAAGCTGACATCTATAGCTCCTTCTCTGCAGAGTGGCCAAGAGGTGGTGCCTTCCACCAAGATGCCAACCTTCAGGTGCCAACCCCCTTGTGATGGGTGCTAACGTTACCTGCTAATGGTGCAGGTCTGTGCAGCGGCTAGGCCAAGAACCCAGGGTGTATATGTGCACGTGTATGTATGTGTGTGTATACTTGCTCCCCATAGTAAACTCATCAAAGCAATCCTTAGAACACAGAGAGGCAGCCACTCCATTGGTAGCACAAAGAATAAGCACAGGGCAGAAGTTGGGGTGGAGGAGCAAAGCAATAAAAGGCAAAGCAATGGTGTTTGGAGACCAGCTAAAGCTGCCAGTATGTCTTAAAGGACTTCTTGCCTGGGTAGGTGACCTTCTGAGGTTCCTTGCTAAGCTGACTTATGCTCTAGGTATTCTGAGAATAAAGACCCACCCCAGATCTGTTTTAAGCAAACCAACCCTGAACATCCTATAAACTATTTAGTGTTAAAACTAGAAGGTACCTGGGGCCCTTTCAGGGAGGTGTGGTAGTGGGCAGGGTGTGGGGTGGTGTGAATCCTGACTGTTTCAAGGCAGTCCTGGCTTCCCAGGAGCCCCTCCTCCACTGCTTATAAACCTCTAAGTGTTTCAAATCACAACAGACATTGAGGGACTATCACAGGTCCTCCTCCTAAGCTCTCACTTTTAGCTCAATTCCATCATTTTTAGAGAAAAATAAACACTCCCTCTCCCCACTCTGAATTTTGCCCAGTGTCTAATTATGAGTAAAAGCCTACTTTCCAGAATTTCCCCCCTTACAGTTAGATGACCAGTACAGAGCTACAAGGTCAGTGAGCATGAGCCTCACAAAAGAAAGAAATAAGCATTGTTTTGTTCTGTTAAAATCATACAGATATTTGCTCATTTATGAACAGATCCTGATTGAAAGCCCTCTCCCCGGAAAAGTATTTCCCCCAGATTAAAAATAATCAAGTATGGCAAAAATTACCATTTAATGCCTACATTTTATTTTATGACTAATAATTTTACTTAAAAACAAAGAAATAAATAAGGACTTAGGTATCTGCTCTGGACTGTGATGTAGTACTCTGATAATGAGTACTTTATTGCGGGGTTCAGACTGCAATTTCTTTAACTTGTGAAGGTAGATCCACAGCAATTATTTTTCATACAATTAGATATTCACAACCAGTAAACATTATAAAATGTTCTTGGTATAAGCTCTGCATATAGGAAGCAATTAGTGTTTAAAGCTTTAGTATGCCTTAACTAAAGAAGAAATCATGCAGGTTACTTTAAAATAGAAACAACTCAGCAACATTCCCAGAGGTGGCATTTGAGAGTGAGGTTTGGTTTTCATTTCACCCGGCTTAATAATGAAAACATGAAAGATGGCTCCCAGTTTCTCCAAGATCAACATATTAGTCCATTTAAAGAAATACCACAGGAGGCTATTCCTGTTTCTACTTTTCTTTAAAAGATAGATTTAGTTTGTTCTTGCTTAAAATTGAATGTATCTCTCTCAATTTTAACAGTGCCTGAGCCAGAAGCAGGGTAACATGGGTTGGATTTAAATCAAGCCTGTAGGCACAGACTGCAGTGAGAACAGCTCGGCCGGCCAGGGGCTGCTACCACACTGCCGGGAGGCCCTGCTGCCTTGTAGATCTGATGAAAAGAGGACACGGGCCTCTGAGAAGAGGGCTGGCACTAAACTCAAAGGCAGCAACACCACAAAGCACACCCACTCTATTTGCTGCTGGGACGAAATCAGAGAAGGAGGAAAAGAAAGAAAAAAAAAATAAAAAGAGAAGGAAGAACAACAGTCCCTGCTCTCCAAAGTTATATATACAGTGTGTATCTGCATGCATGTGTAAGCACGCATGCCGGTGCTCCTTACGCATGTATATACATATATGTATATGGATATACAGATGGATGTAAGAGTAACTAAGCCCTGTCTCAAAGTATTTTAAGAAGCATAAGGAAACACAAACAGAAAAACCTTACAAGTAGCCGGGTGACGAACATTTACATTGAATTCAATGTAACAAGCCGGCATCAGTAATAACCTTCATTTCCAAAGCACTTGCCAGAGAGTGAGGTAAGCTGGCTACACAGCAGGTTTATTTCTCTGGTCTGCAGCTTTTTGAGGTCACGCCTGTCAAATGGAAGTCTGATGAGCAACAGTTCCCTGACTGCCTTGTTGGAAGAGGGTTAAATCAGAAAAAGCCAAGATTTCTAGGGGCAACATTTCCATGACTTTGAGTGTGAGTATTTGCTGAAATGCAGTGGGAAGGAGACCATGGCACTCTCATTGTTCAGGCAGGTTTAGCAAATGGATCTCAGCTGGGCTGCGTAGGGAAAGATGGGAACAGATCAATGTCACTGCATGGGAGGGTCATGGAGGATTTCGGGGTGTGACAGAGACAGGTCTGTGACTGGGCAAGAGCCAGGCTTTAGGGCCAGCCTGATAGCAGCTGCTGTACCCTTCCAGGGAAATGCCTAATAAGCAGGGAGGTGGGACAACAGGAGGCCTGGGAAAGAGGGGGGCCGATGACACACATATGTGCGTTAGCAACAGTCAGGTGTTAGCTGAGGAAGATGAAGGTGAGTAGAAGAAAAGGGCTTGACTGTGGTGACGTTGGGACAAAGGCAATGAACAAAGAAGGGGGCCCCAGACAGGACTGAGTCACAGTGAGAGGGGAGCCAGCAGAGTGGGGTGCTTCAAAAACCAGGGCAGGAGGGTTTTCCAGAGGTCAACACATGATCAAAAGCTGGGAGAGAAAATGCACGATAAGGAATAGAAAGGGCTTACTGTTTTATTATAATTTATTCATTTATTTACAACAAAGAGGCTCCTCATCACCTTGGTGGGGGCAGCATTTGAACAAAAACATTTTTAGTGGTCCCTTGCTGTCTACTTGGGTATCATTCAAACTTTTTCCTTCAGATAATCTGTCCTCTAGCCTCCAACCAGGCAAATATATGGTAGGTCTTGGGTCTTCCTATCTTGCCATTTTGTTTCAGCACTTCCCTTACAGTTCACACTGACCTTTCAACATCCACCTCAAATCACACCTCTACTGTGAAGCTCTTCAGTCCAAAGTTCTTGATACTTCCTTTAACCTCAAAAACTATTTATATAAATATCTGGCATCTGACATATAGCAATCAGCCATGTCCGTTCCAGCACTGGCTTGGAATCTATTTCTCTAGGATCCTCATTTCCTCTCATCTAGGCTTTTCTCATTTGAAGCCATCATATGTTTGTTAGTTTTTAAAAATTTTTTAGTATTTGGAATTCATTGAGGGCACAAAGAATTAGGTTACACTGATTGCATTTGTTAGATAAAGTCTCTCTTCTAATTGAGTCCCATTCCCAAGAGGTGTGCCATACATGGTGACCCCCAGCCCCTTCCCTCCTTGAAGCCATCATATGTTTTTGGAATGCTTTTCTTTTTTTTTTTTTCTTCCTGAAATCCCCTCTCATTTTTAAAACTTTACCTGTGGTTGATCTTTTCATTGTAGAAGCAGTTCCGGAGACCACCTATCGAGAAGTAATCTCTCAATTCTCTGTATACCTTTAATTTACTGACTTGCTGTTTTTGTTAACTTATAACAGTAAATGGTCCTTTTCTTCACACCTCTGCATATATTATTCCTTCCTTCCCAGCAGATGTTAAGTTCTTGGAGAAGTAACAAACTGCAGGGATCTCAGAGTCTAGCAGACCTAGTTCAACTTCCTTGGGTAGGTTACTAGCCTCTCTGACTCTTCATTCGCTCAGCTGTGAAATGCAGGGCAGAATCAGGGTGTGGTTCTCAACCCAGGCAAGGTTTGGAAAGGATCCTGCTTGGTGTGTAGCTCTGGGGCCCTTCACTGGTCACACGATGTTTCCTTCCCTCTGCTCATTCCTTCCTCTGAAACCAAGTCAATTCGCCCACATCCTTACAGAGATGAATATGCTGCAAAAACACATGGAGCAAATGATTTATACCAGAAGCATGGAGCTCCAACAATGGCTGTATCCTGTGTTAATAATGTAGAAAGTCACAGTCTAAGCCAGCAGGATGGGGAAACTTTTCATGCTGGAAGTCTGCATTAATTTAGCTGGAATCAAGTTAGGCCACATTCAAGAAACTTCAATTAGAAATACTTTAAAATGTATACTATTTTGTAAAAATCTACTATGTACTTAATAATGTCAAAAAATGAAAAGTATTTGTTAATTTTTAAACTCAACAAACCTTTTAATAATTTTGCTTTTTTTTTTTATTGTTGAAAAGCATTTCAATATTTAGTTGTAGCATGGAAGCCCAGTTTCAGCTGATTGTCTAGATGGGTTATCAGTCATTTGTGACCTTAAGGGGAGTCTTGTTTTGGGTTAAGTAGAGGAACACAGATTCACAGCAAGAAGTGGTTGAAAAATAAAGAAAGCATTTTTTAGGCATGTTGCCAAAGGTGTGGGTATTCTACTGCATTTTTCCGTATTTCGATTGGCTCTTTCTTAGCATCAAATGCTGACTTGAAAATGCCATCAACTGAGAGCTCTGTCAATTCCATCTGTAGTTCCTTAAGTGTCCTGGTGATATCAATAGTGAGGCTGGAATGCTAATTTGAGTGTGATGTCACGATTCTCAAAGTCAGTGAACCTTTCATTATATTCTTCAATTAACAGGTCTATAATAGCTGGGTATTTTTCAAATGATTTGCATGTATCATCCTGCTCATTAATGACCTTTGCTAACTAGGAAAAATGTTCATTGAAATTTCCTTTCAAAGAATTATTTGGAAAAAAGAAAACTTTTTCAAACGTTTGGATTTTTTTTTTTTTTTTTTTTTTTTGAGACAGAGTTTTATTTTGTTGCTCTCGGTACAGTGCCATGGTGTCACAGCTCACAGCAACCTCCAGGTCCTGGGCTTAGGCGATTCTCTAGCTTTAGCCTCTGGACCAGCTGGAACTATAGGCACCTGCCACAATACCTGGCTATTTTTTTTGTTGCAGTTTGGCTGGGTCTGGTTTCAAATCCGCCACCCTTGGGGCCGGCACCCTACTCACTGAGCCACAGGCGCCGCCCAATACTTGGATTTTTTTTTGCCACATTGTATATATAGACTTAGTTTTACCTTGCAAAGAAATGTTCAAGTAGTTTTGATCTGACATGATATCAAACAGAAATGCTACATTCCTATTTCAATAATTCACATTGTTGATTCTGTTTTTCATGAAATTTAACTATCTTTTCTCACAGAGATAAAATTTTGACTCCTGTCTGGGCAATAGGTGACACATGTTAGAATGATAAGGCAACTCCACACTGAATACTTTATCAGTCAACTTTAGCATGTTCTGATACTGACAATGTCATGCTGCAGGTGCACAAACATAGGTAACGATACTTAAAACTTGTCGCAAAGTGTCATTTAAAATAGTAGCTTTAGCACAGACCTTTTACTGATACAAGATACAATGAAAAGAAATGAGAGTGGATGGATATGTGAATACTTTTTAAATCTGTGCAATAAACCCTTCCTGCCATGGAAGGTGCACTGTTTTTACATACACTCACTAAATTTACCAAATTCAGTCCAACTTCACAACATGTATCTTGAAAGATGTTGAAGGCATCTATCCCCTGTGTTCTGTTTGCAAGAGTGCCCAAAGCATGTAAGTCTTCCTAGCAAAGACAATCTTGTTATGACACAAATGAAGTATAAAACCTATGCAGAGTCAGTAGAATGAGCTGATTCACCAAAGAGACTAAATACTATGTATTCATTTCTGACCTGGTGCATGAAGTTGGTTTAAGTTGAAGGCTAATTCATGCTGCTGATCAGTTGTGGGGTTGTTTGAAGAGGAAGTTTTTTTTACTTTGAAATGCTATCAGGCTCTAAGCATCCTACAACTTTGACAATGAATTCTTTCACAGTTTCTACATCACTGAATGGATTCCCTTCCCTCCTGAGTATATAAATAAGCTATGTTATTAGTTGCCTCAGAGGCATTATTTCCCGGTCTCATTGCTGCTTGAAGGAACTGTCTTTGCTTTGGGTTTTTATGTTTTATGTAGTAATTTCTGCAATATAATCCTTTAACACTTCTCCTTCGCATTTAAAATATTTGTGGTCCTTAAGAGTGATATAATGCTGATGAGCACTGAGTTTCTTTAAGCAGTATCACAAAGCAAGCAGATCATCTTATCTGTAGCAGAAATAAGATATTATTGCCATTTCCAATCCTCATTAGATAATCTGTTTTCTTTCTTTGTTGTTCTCTTGGGCTTCTTTGATATGATGGGCTGCTAAGCAGACAGAATTAAAAAATACTGGCAAGCTGTGCAACTATTCACAAATTCCATTTCAAACAGAAACACAATGCACTGTTGTCAAAAGCTGATAACAAACTGTGTACTCAACCCCCATAAACTCTCGCCAACCAGCCTCTTGGGGTAGGGACGCCAGTCAGGTGGGAGAAGTTAGTACTAAGTCATGAGCATAGCAGCCATCAATTTAGCCCTTCTGACTTACTGATATTCTAATTATACCACTCAATATGGGAGGATTATTTTGTTAAAACTTATTCTTTGGCCTTTTAAATACATTAAATTTTAAAAATAAGACAAAAATATAAAAGATGAACAAGAATTTGTGTGCAATTTATAGTTACAACTATTATAAAGTGCACATGAACTTTATGTCCACCATATATTAGTAAAAATAAAATAAAATTTAGATTCTGTTAAAAGGCCACATTTATGGACCTATAAGGCCACAGGTTCCCCATCCCTGGTCAAAATCCCCTCTGGACTTCAGTTTCCATTTCTCTAGACAAATGAAGAACATGATACTACTGGTCTTGTCCCAACTGACAGAAAATATTGAGAATCTATATTGATAATATTGTATATGCGATATGTCTGAAAAATAGAAGGAAACGCTACATTATAGCATTATGAAAATATTCTAAATTATGGCTAATGGTATCTCAATTTAGCCTTTTTATTAAATAACAATATTATGATCTAGTGAATGAAAAACTATCTTAAGAATTAGAACTGGCTGGGCATAGTGGCTCATGCCTGTAATCCTAGGAATCTGGGAGGCTGAGGTGTGAGGCTCTCTTGAGCACAAGAGTTTGAGAACAACCTGAGCAAGAGCCAGACCCTGTCTCTACTAAAAATAGAAAAATTAGCTGGCATTGTGGCACATGCCTGTACAGCTACTCAGGAGGCTGAAGCAGGAGTATCACTTGAGCTCAAGAGTTTGAGGTTGCAGTGAGCTATGATGATGCCACTGCACTCTACCCTGGATGACAGAGCAAGACTCTGTCAAAAAAAAAAAATTTTAGAATCATGCTAGAGGTTATAGCTTAATATTTCATTTTCTGTTTGGTCTTTGCTTGGCAGAAGAGATAAGCAAAAAACCTGAAAAAATACGAAACTATTTGCTAAATAATAAATTAGTAGATTTTTAACTTAAATTTTTTTTCTTCATTTGCTTTTATTTGGACTTTTGCACTATCTTCAATTGCAGCTCAGTGAGTAGGGTGCCGGCCACATACATCAAAGCTGGCAGGTTCAAGCCCAGCCCAGGTTCAAGCCCTGCTAACCAATGACAACTGCAACGAAAAAATAGCCAGGTGTTATGGCAGGTGCCTGTAGTCCTAGCTGCGTGGGAGGCTGAAGCACGAGAATCGCTTAAGTCCAAGAGTTTGAGGTTGCTATGAGCTGTGATGCCACAGCACTCTACCGAGGGTGACATAGTGAGACTCTGTCTCAAAAAACAAACAAACATATTACAACCTTAAATGGATTATTAGATGAGTATAGAAGAGCTTTTGTGGTTAGTATTTGGAATAACTTATGAGATCAATTGAAGCAGTCTAGTACAAAATATCAAAGTATAACATTATTTCATTGTACTAAGTAAGATTTCATTCACTAAAGGAAGCAGTTACAAAAGGCTGTATGAAATATGTAAATATTTTAGTGATATATTTTCTTTACAGTATGTCTGTATTTACAGTGGCACTTAAAAAATAAAAATTGAAACAGCTATCACCACCACATTTCTCATTGGAAGAAGCTGTTAGAGCTCTGTGCTTTTATGGTATTGACATACTTGCTTTACACTCATGAATTCTTAATCAGGGTAGTAGAGCTGAGGAGAGGGAAAGAGACACGGAAGGCGGTGGATATATGAACTATCTAGGCTTTTCTTGTTTGCAACAACTGTCTGTACAGAAACAGCACTGGGTGCCCGTTATCTTCAGAGAGGTGTTTCTCAGAGTGATTAGGATGGGAGGGGGAAATCTATCTTATTAAAAAGTCAGTGAGTTTATCATGAAAGGACCACTTTCTGTTAGTCATTCCCAGGATTTATAACCCCTGAAGAGAAACTGCGGAAGGAACAAGTATCCCTCCTCCCCAACTAAGCCCAAACACAAATTACCAAATCAGGCAGCCTAAAGGCTGTTGGGGAGGGCAATCATTGTATTTAAGCTTTAACTGTGGGACTTAAGGGCCAGCACAGGACTCAACCTTACCAGCACCTTGGAATCACCCAGGCTGTACCCTGGCCCCAGGCACCAATAGTTTTAAAGCTCCCTAGTCTACTCCAATCAATCAGTACATATTAAGTACATATTAGAGCAATGTTTTAACTTGGTCTTTATGTCAATTTCACACCTATTTACTTTAACAATCACACTAAGATATTAGTAGGATGTAAGCACTCTAATTTGTATAAATAATCAACATATTGAATCCCACAAAGGTGTGCATGTATTCATGATTTATGTATATATGACTTACTTAATAAAAAAAAAAGAAAAAAAAAGAATTTGGTTTTAGTACTTTGTCTGGTGGCTCGTGAATAAATGTGAACCAGTAAGAGCTAATCTTTCAAGATGGTTTTGAGTGGCTAAATGGGCATATATTTAAAATAGAGTCAAGAAGTTTGTTGACTGGAGCATACACAGTTACTCTGAGTCCCCTGAAAACCCACACAGCTGCTCAACTTTGAGATTCCAAAACTCACCTGAATTAACCAATCAGAGCTCATCTGCCTGGTCAATCAAGTTCAGCTGTACTAATCAACATTGGTTCAGCTATATTGACCAATCAAAACTCAGCAGCAAAGACCAATGGGAACTAAGTAGATTTCAATCCTTAGTTTGTATAGATGGACCTGATTAGGAACCCAGACAGAAACTTGCTATAGTATCTTTGGAATGTACCTTCATTTCACACCAAAGGCTGTGTTTTCCCTATTTGCAAATTGCTCACTGGAATAGAGTTCCTTTTCTCCAAAAAAAAAAAAAAAAAAACAAAAACCCAAACTAAATCTTCCAGCTTTTTAAAATTTCTAAGCAGAGCACACCAGAGGCCACACACACTTTACTTCATCTACCCCTGCTGCTTGTGTGTCCCTTCATTATTGTGAGTGACACTAGAGACCTGCAACAATGGAGCCTGATGTGGCTCTGGGCAAAGCATGAGATATCTAGAGTTCAGGGATTGGAGTGTGTGTGCGTGTGAGAGAGAGAGAGAGAAGGAGGGAGAGAGAGAGAGGGCAGGTGGCAGGGGAGATCTGTTTGCTCACATTTCAGGGTAAAGGAAAAGCTAATTTTTAAAAAGGGTTATAAGTATGTATGTAACCATCTGGTGTTTTCTGCTGTCACATCCTTTAGATTCTGTACATTTATCTGTCTATGGCATCAAAACTTCATGAGTCTAAATCAGTAATATTTAAAGGACACTGTATTTTAATGTGATCATACATAATACCAATGCTTTATAAACGTATTATTCTGAAATGTCAGTAGACATATTTGAATATTTGAATTACATACATATTCTCTTATAAGAAGTAAAGGAGAACAGAAAAAGTAAAAGAAGGAAGCCTTGTATGTTAATTGGCCATCTGGATATTGCCTTTGAAAAGTAAGCATTCAAGTCTTTCACCCATTTTTAAAAGTTGGCTTTCAGCCTTTATTTCCCCCCCAGCCTTTTAAAGAATTGATTTGTAGGGGTTCTTTGTATACTGTGGATATAAATGTTTTGTAACAAACTTATTCTATTCTGTTGTTCCATTTTCTTGACAATGGTGCCCTTGACATCAGAACTTCAGGTTGATCCAATGTATTAGTTTTTCCTTTTATAGTTAACAGCTTTTATGTTCTATTTAAGAAATCTTCACCTGCTTCAAGGTAACAAAGATGTTTCCTCTAAAACTTTATTGTTTTACCTTTCCCATTTAAATCTACAATCCATTTTACATTTGGCATAAGGGAGAGGTCAAGATACTTTTCACTCAAAATAGCTATCCAATTGGCTAAACTTTTTTTTATTAAAAAAGCTATGTCTTTCCAACTGCACTGCACTACACCTTTGCCATAATTACAATCTTTTCTGAAATCTATTCTGTTTCACAGCTCAGTTTTCCTAACACTGCACCAATGCCATACTACCATCATTACCACTGCTTTAGCACAGGTTGACAAATAGTGGTAGAGGTAGCCCAGCTCTTCCCTTCAATAATGTCGTGGCTATTCTTGACCCTTTGCATTTTCATGTGAATTTTCGAATGAGTATCTCGGTTTTTGTTAGTAACAAATTTCAATGGAAAATTTGCTAGTAATGTACTTGGCTCCATGAACAAATTTCAATGACTCCTTTATGTTTTTTTAATAATCCCCTGCCTTACCTAAGTACTTGACCTTTTGAGTTGTTTCCTGGAAATGGTGGATTTTCTGCAAGAGAAAGGAGTTGAGATTATAAAGCCCCCTGGGCAGACTTCTGGATACCAAGATATGTAACCTCTCATAACCTGCCCCTGTGCACATAGCCCCTTGTTAGCTACACCATGACCTGGCCCAAGGTACACAGCCCCTCCTTTGAAAGCTAATGATTGCTGTTATTCAGACAAATGGATTTGAGGCACCTTCGCCCCTTCTTTTGTACTAAAATATTTCTTTCTTCCTTAGCAATCCTTGTTGTCTCAATAATTGGATCTATGTTTATGACAAGCAACTGGACATAGGCCAAAATCCCCTTGCTATTTTGATTACAGTAATTTGACTGGGACTGCAATAAATCTGTAGTTTAATTTGGGGGAACACTAACAACATCATAATGTTAAGTATTGTAATCTAGAAACATGGAATATCCCTCTCCTTACAAATATGTGAAAAGGTGCTCATCTTCAGAATCATTATAGAAATTCAAATTAAAACCACCATACACATTAGAATGGTTAAAATAAGACAGAAAATATCAAGCATTACAAAGGACCAGGAAAAACTGAAATATATGCGGCTGATTGGAATGGAAATTGGTGCCTCCACTTTAGAAAAGTGCTTAGCAATATCCTTGAAAACGGAATATGCACAAAACCTATGATCTACTAATTCTACTCCTAGACTGACAGGTCACTAAGGACAAGAACTAGAATGTTCACATTGACACTAATCAAAATTGTCTCAAATTGGACACTATGCAAATGTCAATCAGTAGGAGAAAGGATGAATAAAATGTGGTTTATTCACACAGTGGAAAAACATGCAGTTCTGAGGATGAACCATCCATATCTACACGCAACAGTATGGACAAGTCTCACAAATAATAGTGAGCAGGAATTGCCAGAATCCGTGTAGATAACCTACAAAGAGCTTAAGGTACTAGTTTCTGTTCATGGAAAGAATAAAAAACAGCTAAACCACCCTATTTTGGAAGTCAGACTAATGGCTATTCTTGGTGAGGTATGGGGACTGCAAGGAAATACGAGGTGTTTCTGGGATGTGGTCATGTTCCCTTGACTGATGTGGATTCTGGGTATACGATGTTTTCACTATATAACAATATACTGAGCTGTACTCTTATGACACTGCATAGTAACACACTGATTCACTTTCAAACAATTTACTTTTCTTTGACTCCTCCTTCCCTCAAGCATTTATGACCAATAATCTGAAGGGAATTCTCTTTAAAAAAGTTACTAGTACCAAAGGGAGGAAACTGTATGTCAATTTCAAAATTGGAAATTAATTCAAAGATTTTAACGCCGGCTGGGCGTGGTGGCTTATGCCTGTAATCCTAGCACTCTGGGAGGCAGAGGCCAGTGGACTGCTTGAGCTCAGGAGTTCAAGATCAGCCTGAGCTAGAGTGGGACCCTGCCTCTTGCAAAAACAGAGAAACTAGCAGTGCATAGTTGTGCATGCCTATAGTCCCAGCTACAAGGAAGGCTCAGGCAAGAGGACTGCTCAATCCAAGGTCAAGCAGTTGAAGTTACTGTGAGCTACAATGCTACCATACTCTACCAAGGGAAACAAAGTGAGACTCTATCTCAAAAACAAACTTTTTTTTTTTGGCTTGGCACCCATGGCTCAAGTGCCTATGGCACCAGCCACATATACCTAAGGTGGCAGGTTCGAATTCAGCCTGGGCCCACGAAACAACAATGACAGCTGCAACCAAAAAAAATAGCCAGGCATTGTGGCGGGCACCTGTGGTCCCAGCTACTTGGGAGGCTGAGGCAGGAGACTCGCTTGAGCCCAGGAGTTGGAGGTTGCTGTGAACTGTGATGCCTAGCACTCTACCCAGGGGGACAGCTTGAGGCTCTGTTTCAAAAAAATAAACAAACAAAAAAAACAAACTTTTTTTTTAATGCAGTATTTTTTAGTTATAACACCATTTATCCTCGCACATTCAACTTTTGTTTTTGTAGAGACAGAGTTTCACTTTATCACCCTTGATAGAGTGCCGTAGGGTCACAGCTCACAGCAACCTCTAGTTTCTGGGCTTAGAGGATTCTCTTGCCTCAGCCTCCTAAGTAGCTAGGACTACAGGCGCCCACCACAACACACAGCTATTTTTTTTGTTGCAGTTTGGCTGGGGCTGGGTTTGACCCTACCACTCTCGGTATATGGGGCTGGCGCCCTACTTACTGAGCAACAGGCGCCGCCCTGCACATTCAACTTTAGTAAACATCTAATTAGAGACATTTTCTTTGGGGTGGAGCCTGTGGCTCAAGGAGTAGGACACTGGTCCCATATATGGAGGTGGTGGGTTCAAACCTGGCCCTGGCCAAGAACTGCAAAAAAACAAAAAACAAAAAAAAGAAACATTTTCTTTAACTTTTTTTAGAGAAGAAAATGGAGAAATAAAAGTTATGAGATACTCCCAGTTTCAATAGGATTGCCTTAATTTTCCATCTAAATAATTTAATCACTTATTCTTTCCATCTGTTATAGTAATTTCGCAATAGCTTTAGTAGGAATAGAAGTGTAATATGTATTTATTTTTCAATAAAATATAGTTATCCTAAAAAAGGCATAGAATCATTAAGGGTCCTTTCAGTTTTTGCAGATTAGTTATGCTAATCTCCTTTATCCTAATTTGTTTTTCTCTAGTTTTCTGCCATTATTAAACTAATCAGTAGATAGAATTAAACAGTTTCAGGGGATTCATTTTTAGATATGACAAAATCCATTTCCCAGTATACCTGTAACACATGCTAGTTTACGTCCTTTCAGTCTCTTTCTAGAAAACATGACACTGTGATTAAGCCTCATATTTTCATAATCCAGGACATGAAATTTAAAATGAAACTAAGAATTATGGAAAAAGCTGAGATGGTTTAACAACATTAGTACACTGAATGGCTAGATCGGTAGTTCTCAACCTTCCTAATGCTGTAGCTCTTTAATAGTGCCCACAGGTTGAGAACCACTGGGCTAGATGGAAAATTTTAGTGTTTTTTAATTATATAAAATTATTATAGAATTATAACTTAAGTTTCAATTAAAATAACAAAAAAATCCTTACAGTGGAAGAAAATAAATTGTCATACACTAAAATACCAAGAACTGGGAACAAGTGACCTGATGAATATTTTGCTCTTATGTTTTGTATTTATCTCAGGTTTGGGAATAAGTTAAAAATATTTTTTAAAAGAGATACATTGTAATAACTATCATACCACAGAGATTTATGGTAGTTTGAATGCCATTCATGGAAAAACTTTTTTTAACCACATTAATATTTAAAGGTTTCATGTAAGAAAGCACAGAAGTTATCCAAAGTAATTGCATCATGATCTAAGCTGAGCTGAGAGAGTGTTTGACGGCTGTTTTAAAAAGCATGTCATGTGACATTCTGGCCCACTTTTTAAGCTACATGTGTCAATGCAGGGAGGCTACATTTTCTTTCTCCAGAGTGTTCTCTTTACTGTTGATTTATGAGGCAGGGCAGAAAGTAGAGAAGAAAATGTAGTTGTATCTCAGCCTTTTCCTATTTGTTCCATGATACCCTTTAGAGAATAGAAGAGAAAAAAAAAAAGGTCATTCTACCCCCACAATAACCCATGTCAGGATATACACTGACATTACCACCATGGGGTAAGACTTAAGCACAGGTAAAGCAAAATATTGGTCTGAGTTTCACATGCTTATTTTTGGAAGAAAGTGACAAACTGATTCAAAGTTTGCTTTGGATGTATGAATTATTAAAAACTGAGGCCATCTGTACTTCAGTGAATGTAAATTAAAGTAGTCTGAGAGTTTGATAATTTTCCTTTAATGTATCTGTTATACTCAAGGACGGGAAACAACACACATACACGAACACACACATAAAACCCCTCAAAACCAAAAAATGATCCAAACCAAACCACATGTAGCTGGCTGGAAGTCTTTGGCCTTAGGTGGGGGAAGGGAAGGGCCACACATTCATGCTGCCTCCCCACACGGTCCCTCCTCATCCTCACCTGTGCAGGTGTGATAGCGCAGTCTGAGTGAGCTGGGAGAGGAGCCACAGTGAAAGGGGAGCCACAGTGAAAGCAGCCCAGTAGTAAGCAGTGAACTGGCTACCCACAAAGATCACTTGGGGTCCCCAAAAAGTCTTAAGTTAGAATTTGACAAGAAGCACTTTTGTTCCTGGGAAGTGATTGTTTCAAGACGCCACCATAAGCAGATATGTGATCTCTGGCAGGTAATGTAAACTTTTGTGGTAATTTTAAACAATGGTTGTGGTGAAACCAGAGAAACAAATTTCTGAGGAGAGTAATTTCATAAATAATATATCAAACAAATTGGTCTAAACAGAGTCCTAAATATACTCAGGTATACCTGAGCTTTTTCAGAAGATGCAACTCAATGACCCTGCTGATTTCAAAAGATGTAAATCAAGTTTGAGCCCAGCCTGGCCAACTCAGGGAGACCCTGTCTCTACAATATACATACCAAAAAAATTAACCAGGTGTTTGTGTGGTGGTGTGCACCTGTAGTCCTAGCCTTCTCTCTATATAGTGTATTTTTAAATAAACTAGAAATAATTAAGCTTGATTTTAAGAATTATATTGTGACTCTCCTGAATAAAGGCCAAGCATCTTTTTAGTGTAGGTTTTTCTGCTAAGTTTCTCTTCCTAAAACATACCTTATCTTTATCATGAGCATCTAGCAGCAGTTCCTGTTGAAAGCTCAGTTCCAATTCCACTTTTTTTTTTAATATTAAATACCTTTATTTAAAGATTCTGGAAAATGAGTTACTTTTAACTGACATACATGCTTATGAGGATCTCAATTGCTAGACATGCAGACTAGTTAATAAGAATGAACTTGTTCTAACATGTACAGGCTCCAGGAATCTTGCTAGACTGTTACGTTTCCTCCCATATGAAAACTTTCCCTATCACCTCCAATACTTCCATATTAAGTTGTCATTTGCACCTCATTACGACACACATGCCAAAAACACCTTATACTCTGACAGATGCTTGTGCCAAATTTTGAGAAGCTTCTCTAGTTCAATGCAATTAAATACTATTAATAATTTATGCAATGGCTCACGCCTGTAACCCTAGCACTCTGGGAGGCTGAGGCAGGTGGATCACTCTAGCTCAGGAGTTCAAGACCAGCCTGGGCAAGAGCAAGACCACATCTGTAAAAGCAGCCAGAAGCTGTGGCAGGCACCTCAGAGGCTGAGGCAAGAGGATTGCTTGAGCCCAAGAGTTTGAGGTTGCTATGAGCTGTGACACCACAACACGCTACTGAGGGGCAAAAAAGTAAAACTATCTCAAAAAAAAAAAAAAGATATTCTTACCAGCTCTACTATGGGCCTTTCCTCCAACTGATCTATTATACCATGACATCAAATCTCAAGAGATAGGTGACTTACAGTCACCTTGTCTAAAATTTACACACATGGCTTCTTGTTCAGAGCTACCAATGCATAATGGAACTTGAAGTACTACCTAACCCATTTCTTCATCTGTAAAATGGGATAATAGAATATACCAAATGTGTGAGAATTAAATGAAAAGATGACCATGAAGCATCTGTTACACTGTCCTGTCACCACCAGCACTGTCTCATTGCTTTAACTCTACGTCAGTGCATGGACACGTGGTTGCTACAAAGTTAGTGAAGTACAGCAGGTGCCAAAAAAGCATATGCATATTTTAGGAAAAGCAAAAACTACTAAAATTGTAATAGTGAATATATATCCATCACAAAAGATAATAAACACAAGTCACATCTGACTTCCGCAATTAAAAGAGGTGCTCAAAGTGGTTACCATCAACATCCAGACACTTCTGATTTTGGAGAACTACTGCATGAGCAACGCTGACCAAAGTGTTTGCTTGTATCGCTGCACAAACCCTTTCAATTTCTTCCTGAAGTTCCACCAGTGTAGCCAGTTTTCTATGGGACACTGCATCCTGTAAGGTGTCCCGCAGATAGAAGTCAAGGGGTGTTAAGTCAGGAGACTACCAGGGAAACTCAACCACGCCTCTGCGTCCTACCCATTGTCCTGGCAAGTTCTCATCAAGGTAAGCTCTCATATCCGGGTGTAAGTGCCCTGGGGCACCATCTTGTTGGAAGTAAAACATATCATCCCCCAAAAGTGTCCGAATTACAGGCAAAATGGATGTGCGCAGCATGTCTAGGTACACTGGACCAGTAATAGGACCTTCAGAAAAGAATGGTCCAATGAGTCCCCTCAATGACAGTCTACACCAGACGTTGAGGCCCAGTAAACGGACATCTTTTTCCATTTAGTTTAAACTGTGCTTCATCAGACCAAACCATTTTCCCCACAAACTCCTCATCCACTTGTACAATGTTTTGGAACCACACACAGTACTGCACCCTTCGATCAGGGTCATCCTCATTCAGTGAATGTAATAATCTCGGGACAAAAACTTCCCACTAAGCTATCTGAAAAATGCGTCATTTCCTGATCCTGGTCTCACGTGCACACTGTGTGGTAGACTTCTGCAGTGAGCCTGTGAACTAGGGTGACCAGATTTTAACATCTGTAAGGCGGGACAACATGGCCGAGCATGGGCGCAGGGCAGGGGACCCGGCAGGGCACGGCCTGACAGCAAGGCAAACTTTGATAAGCAGTTCTCGATAATCACTTCTCAGTAATTATTTATTACAGTTTAACATTATAAAATTAACAAGAATAATATAAAACCCATATTCTGGCGAAATAGCCATATGGTGGCCGAAAACCGTATATTCCCTTCTTGTTCTCCAACCCGTTCGTGCATTCTTTCCAAAAATCGGGACTTTTTAAAAACACCGCGGGACGCGGGACAAATTGTTGAAAAGTGGGACTGTCCCGCCAAAATCGGACGTCTGGTCACCCTAGTGTGAACTGCTCCAGCACCATCGCAGACACAGCAGGACTTGTGGCCGTGTGAGGCCTCGCGTACCTTCCCTTGTGCATCTTGCTCAGGGTGCCGTGCGTCTCAAACTTATTGCGAATGTGCGCAATTGTCAGGTGTCTTTGAGGGTCTGTTGCATACTCACCTTCTACTGTGGCTGCACTTCCACAATGTTCTCGAATTTCAAATACCACTTCAAAATGGTCCTAGGCTCTTGGCACGACAACCGCAACTCTACCATTGTCTTTGACTGTCCTGGCTGTCACGTGGTGACTGGCGCTGGCAATCATTAGAATAGCACTATCG
This sequence comes from Galagoides demidoff, assembly GCA_963574575.1. Lineage (NCBI taxonomy): Eukaryota > Metazoa > Chordata > Mammalia > Primates > Galagidae > Galagoides > Galagoides demidoff. Next base: position 3,515 of record CAUYQV010038317.1, on the reverse strand, counting down.
TTTGAGTGAATGTCATACTACACATTGCTACTGTAATTACATTCGTACTTGGTGTCCAGAAGACTAAGTACTATCTAGATAACATCTCTTAAAATATGCATACATTTTTTTTTGGCACCCCCATATTCGACCTTATTGCTTGAGGCACTTTCTTATTGTATGTAACTATGCAGAGTGAAAGTTGGTATAAGTCAGGTGAAATACCAAGTTTGATAGCTGAGCACCCAGCTTCCATAGTTTGTGCCGGTAGCTTTCAACCTGTGCTTAGACCTGAGGCCTCTGCACCTCCGCAGACGCTGGTGATGAACTCTCAAGGCCCAAGGTCAGCCAAGGTCAGCCCAAGACGGCTCTTGCTGCTGCAGGCGGAGTCTAGCCTGAAACCCGCTACATAGTAGGCGGGTCAGTTCACCCAACTGCACAGGAAGAAGAGCCTAATTCTACTTTTAACACCCAGTCCAACCCATGCTGGAGCTTCAGATCTTTTATTCAGTTGGCATAGACACAATTTCCCATGAGTTAAAATATTTTTAATAAAAAAAATCTTAAATCTGTTTTTTTGTTATCAAAGCAACATATACAAGAAGTCAAATACTTAGAATAAAAGGTTTAAGTTTCTTTCTTTCTTATCCCTCTGGTCCCCCTCCCCAAGGATAATCATCATTAACAGCTTCTTATGCTAGAAAATGTGTTGTTCTATGCCTGCACAAACTCAAAGAAACACAGTCGTTAATACAGAGTTCCCCTTTGCTTTGAATAATTCCTCCACACTCTGCTCTGCCCTGTTTCCTCCCCTATTAATTCCTATAACACTAATAAGTATGCCATTATATATATATATATTAGCTTCATTTTATTTTTCAATTAGTTTCATCTCCTTTTGCCTTTTTAACAGTGTTTCCTTTTAAATCTATAACAGCACTTAACATAGTACTGGGCATGCAATATAAATTATAAAAACAACCTTCCCATGAATGTTTTTACATTCTGAATCACAAGTATAATTCACTGTCCTTTTTCTGTGTTATGCAGAAGGCATTTCACACACACAGTGCTGAGCCAGGTATTTCTTAATGGCCTACTTTTCACTGAGAGGAAGTCTCTGTTTATCTGGGCTATTAGTAACTGGGCTCTGATTCAGAAATTCATTTCTGGATAAATACAATGCATTTTATTTTTAGCTATGAATGGGGTATATCTTTTCTGTTTGCTTTTTCAAATACTTGGTTCTTCTGATACAACATAACTATGGATAGAAAATGATAGGTAACTGTATCTTGTATTAAATTACCAGGAAGAGATTAAAAAAAAAAAACCCTTTGTGTCATAAAGCAAAGAAGTACTTAAGAGACCAAAGAGGCCACAGGAATGGGCTGAAAACGTTTCCATTGGTAAATGTGGGACAGTGTGAACATCAAAAGGAATAGTGGTGGTAATAGACTGAAACACTTTGAATAAAAAGAATACATGAATTTACAGTGACATATCACACACACACACTCACACACACACTCACACTCACTTACATACAAGAAGACAGAAGAGCAAAGAGAAAACTTCTCTTTATAGAAGAATGCCACCTGGTTAGAAATGCACCCTTTGTAATTACTCACATAATATACCTTAATCGGGCAAGGGCCATCATGGATGGATGCTAACACCTGAGTGAAAGGTTGCTGCAGGTTCACTAGGTCTGAAATACAACTTACTAATTACAGGCAAAGAAAATCTCAAGCAAATGCTGAAATTCAACATCATCAATACAAAGGTAGAAGTAAGGGTATTAAGATTAAAGGAGACAAAAGAAACATGATAGTCAAGGATGGCCAATGGCTGACCCTTTACTGGGTCCTGGATGGGGCCGAGAGGGGAAGGGCGTGCTCGGGGAGAATGGATAGATTTGTAATACATTGAACCTTATGGCAATAGCCATCATCGATAAATGTCTTGGTATGATATTGGTATTGTGGTTATACGGGAGAATGTGCATGTTCTTAGGTGATATGTGCTGAAGAATTTAGGAGTAAAGTGTCATATGTAGAATCTACTTTCAAAAAGTTCAGGAAAAAATATACTGAGAGTAATGATGATAGTGTGAATGAGCTACAGCTAGCAAACGTGGCAAAGAGTTTCAAGTAAAAATGACAATCAGTGGGAAGAATGTGGGTTTTAATAATTTTTTCACAATTTTTGGTATTCTTGAAATTTCTTACATAAAAACTTAAGGGAACAAGAGATAAATGTACTTTTGGCTGACTCTTGCTTGAACACCAAACCTCATCACTTATATGACACAGTCAGCTCTGATCACTTTGGCTGGCACAAACAACAAAAAGCATGAACAAAACTCATCTGGCATACACCAGCATCTTCAAGCAGGAATCCTGTTTAAAAACAAGTAATTATAATACTGTAGTAGGACTTTTAATTAGCACAGCCCTTGAAACTAAACTATATTATATAACAAAATTTAAGTGGAACTGAATAGATAACAATACAGGTCAAAACAATTGACTTTAATGTTACAAATAAATTTAGTGAGTACGTGAATCCACAAATATGAATAATGCAAATAAGGATCAACTGTATATGAAATACAGACCTGTTTTCATATGTAGACATCATATGTTTTTCCTGTTAATTAAAACCTTTCTTTCAACCTTGAAAGTGCTTTCGTCTAGGGTTAAAATTCATAATTTACAATTACATGCTGATTTATTTGCTTGCCTATTTACCATCAGTTTCTTGCATTACTCCCTAAACTACACAGGAAGAGGACAAGTTCTACTTTACCCTAGCTATATTCTGTGTCTGCTCTGTGACCTCTACTGGGTTTGGAGGAGGGAGAGATGACCAGTGTGGGAGCAAGTGATCTAAGACCCAGATAATTTGAGTCAGGTTGAAGAAAGATGAGTGTTTAAGGAATGGTCAGCAAGGGTTTATGCAAACACAACTATAGCTCAGGGACCCAGATGGGGGAATGACAACTGTGTAGACTGAAGGAGCTGAGGTTTTGGGGACCCAATAATGAATGGTTATGAAAGCAGAATTTTAGGGAGAAGATTAATTTGGCTACCATGTACAATGCAGGTTGAAAGGAGAAGGGATTATGTGATCTTTGGATGCCAAAGGGTTTTGGATCTGAGAAATGGACAAGTTTTAAAAAGTCAACATCACATCTTCTTCATTTAAGCTAGAATTTCCATTTTGCTTCTTCAGAAAACCTACTAGAAATTGCATATTACGGCTCGGTGCCTGTGGCTCAATCGGCTAAGGTGCCAGCCACGTACACCTAAGGTGGCGGGTTCGAATCCCCAGCCCAGACCCGCCAAACAACAATGATGGCTGCAACCAAAAAATGGCCGGGTGTTGTGGCAGGTGCCTGTAGTCCCAGCTACTTGGGAGGCGGAGGCAGGAGACTCGCTTGAGCCCAGGAGTTGGAGGTTGCTATGAGCTGTGATGCCATGGCACTCTACCCAGGGGGATAGCTTGAGGCTCTGTCTCAAAAAAAAAAAAAA